>JAEIHY010017313.1:0-16879 GCA_018904565.1 Drosophila tsacasi | reverse complement strand
TAGCTCACTCTCTGTAGCCGACGCTTCGGGTTGCTCTGTGTCCTCAACGCCGTCGTCGGTCGCAGCCGGCAACTCATCCTCCTCTGGCTGAGACTCCTCCTTCTCCTCATCCGCCTCGTTACTTTTGCCATTCTCCAGGATCGCTGCATCGCCGCCTCCGTTCTCTCCGCCTTCGCCTTCGTCTGCGCTTATAGCTCTTGCAATATTCTGTAAAAGTAAACAATTGTCGACTGATTGCTTTCCAAAAGTGTTTCAACAGTTTCTTTCTACGTTCCTTCGATCTCAGCCTATATACAGCAGGGCAGAAAGGATTTCTAAACAAAAAGCGCACAGTGCCGAACGAGCGATAGATAGAGATAGAAAGAGGGATGGGGAAAAGCGGGAGCCGACAATGGCTTACTTTCACAGAGTCTCCAAACCACCGAAAAAGCTATTAAGTATTTCATTAATTCATTAATTTATGCAAAACACCGAAAGCCTCCTAGGGAAGAGTGCAAGCAAAAGCCAAAGCTAAACCATCGAAAGCCAAAACAAAGTTTGGGGGTAGGGTAGGTACTAAAGGTAATAAAGCAAAAAGGCAGCAGGACTTACCTCGGGCTCGCTGCTGTCATCGCCATCGTGTTCGCCACTGCCGTTGCCATTGATCGTGTTGAAGGTGCCCGGCGTTTCCGGTCGGCGCTGCAATGGCGATGCAATGGCCTCCACTTCCGGCTCCACATCCGCCTTGGACAGATCGTCATCCTCATTGGCACTCGTACTGCGATTTCAAAATGCAAAAGATTCTCTCTCAAAAAGCCATGCCACCCAAAAAAACAAAAGAAAACCAAACACACCACCGAAAAACCAACACACAACTCAAAAAGAGGCAGAAGCGCAGACGGCAGCCAAACTTAAGCCAAGTCTCGGGTCTAAGACCCATGAAGCTTCTCTTTAAGCTTCACCAAATCACCCCCCGCTTACCCATCGTTGGTGTCCAGCTCCGAGGTATTCTCAAGGCTGTCGTCCAGCGACTTGAGACCATTCCCCACCGGTGCCACCTTCATGTCCAGTTTCTGCGGGTATATAAGTAGCAGCAATTAAGGTGGGGGAATCCCCAAAACCCAAACCCAACCATATAGTCACCTTGGAGCTGATGGAATCGCCACCCGCGAGACTGTCACCGCCAGTCTCATCACTCAGAGCCTCCCAATCGGTGACGCTGTCGGGGGAGACACGCGGCGCATCCGGCACATAAACCAGGAAGGCCCGCTCGATTTCGTGCGGCTTGTGGCGATAGTACGAAGGTGTCTTCATTTTCTGAAATTGCCGCAATGAATCATTTTAATTGCTGCGCCCAGGAACTCTAACTCCCCATCGATTTGTGGCCGAGAGGAGCGAAAGTCAGAGGTATCTTTAGGTTCCGAAAACCCCTAACAAACCAGATATAATAGTAGCTTTTCAGACAAGGAGGTTATTTGTTATGTGTAAATATGTGTTCAGAGGTCAGCTAACTATACCTTAATAATGGTTATGGTGTATTATTACTGTCCTAACATATGCCTGCCAAGATACTGGTCAAGGCTTCGGAGCTTGACCAAGGTCGGCCATATATGATACAAGAACTAGAAAGGCCAGGGGGATACTCAAACCCAAATATTCCCTGGAGACCCACTCCCCACTCACATAGTCGACGGCCTCCTCATCGCAGCCCGCTTGGGTGAGCAGGGTGTAGCATCGCATGTTGTTCTTGGCACTGGCGGCCCAGTGGAGCGCCGTCTTGCCCGTGATGTCCGTCTCGTGGGCACCCTCCGGCCAAATGCCCACCAGATACTCCAGGATCTTGGTGTGTCCTAGGCCGGCGGCCTTGTGAATAATATTGAGGCCGTTGCCATCCTTGCAGGTGACCAGGGCACTAGGCACCGGTGGCTCCAAATGCGACTGCACATTCTCCAGATTGTTGTCTATGACTGCCTGATGCAGATCCTTGATGGCATTCTACGAGTGGATGGGGGAAACTAGTCACTTCCTTCTGCTGGGGGATGGATGGGGAAATGGAGTTTTCCTTACCATGACATGGGGAACGGCGGCCAGGAAGCGCTTCACCCGCCCATTGTTGCTGGCCTGCTGGCTGAGGCGATTCCCCTGGCCCGCCCACAAAATGCGAGTGAGCTTGCCGATGTCCTTCTCGTGCATCCAGATCCGAATGGTGGATAGCTTCACCGAGAAATCTATTAGCCGACAAAATGGGAAATTGAAAATGTGCAAATTAATTTCGAGCCAGCCCCACCCTCGGATCCCAGCCCCGATTCCCAGCGCGGATTCCAATCCCTAAAGTTATTGCGATTTCCATTTCATTCGCGCCCTCGTTCGTGTCTGCATGCAATTTGCCGAAAAAAGGAAAGTGAAGCCAAGAAGCCCCAAGAAGCTAAAGAACTGAAAACTAAATTAAAACGAAAATAAATGCAATGAATGTTCAAGTTCTGTGACTCCGGGCCCTCTCGCTTAAAGTGGCATTAGTGGAAACTTGAGACAATTTCCGCCGGCGAAACTTTTTTAGCCAACTTGAAATGCATCAAGGTCGTCGATGGCGCTAAACTTTCTTTCACAGAAGGCTAAAGTTTCCTTAGATCGCCGCCCACCGCCCACTACTGAATCATTAAGTGCAGCATTTGGGAAACGAACAGCTGGGGCGGCTCTGGTTGGAGGAGGAACTGCAGCAGGGATGCCGCCTTATTCAGAATTTTGTAATACGCACCTTCATTATCGCGACGCTTGCGTCCATTTTGTCCACCTGCCTGTCCATTCATCGGCATGACTGCAATATAATCGGGTTTAAAATTTACAGAGATATATGCACTATGTTAATATTTATGTATATATGGAGTTATGGACTTGTGTCAGTTTCCCAGAGCTAGGAAATACTTCGCCTGCTTGGAGCCCACTCACTTTCCTCGATTGCTGTTCTCTGTAACTACTTCGATTCCTAATGCCTGTTTTCCTTGCGTCTGACCAGCTTGAGCCGCGTTGGCAAACTAATTCTTGGCCAAGCCGAAATCGAAAGGTGTTGAATTCGGGTCTGTGTGTTGTGGTCAGAAAGCAGCAAAGGAGAGCGACAGAGGGCAGAAGGAATAATTGCGTCCTGTTCGCGGTCTTCCAACCTCTGACATGAATAAATAACGCTCAGCAGTGTGGGTGAGTGTGTCGGTGTGCGTTATATAAAGCCGAAAGTCAACGTTTTCATTAGAGCTCCTAGCCAAAACAAATATGTGGAAATAGAATTTCCATTTGGCTGATTTCGAACTTGATTAGCATTCCGCGGGGAAGCATTTATAAGGTATTTTTATAGCACACTTTTGAGTTTCTCGGTTGAATATTATAAAGATTTTACTGCACAAGGAAATTCAAGTAATTTATTTGATCTTGAGATAGTTTTTATTTAAAGAAAAAGTTAGGAAATGTTGGTTAGCAAATTATAGAACTCTTAAATCAATACAAAAATGTGGATTACGTTGAAGAATGATAAATAATATTTTGTTTAAGTTAAAAAGAAAGTAAACTAACTTCAGGAAGCCAAAGTTTATATAACCTTGCAGTATGTCATTGGATCAGGGAGTCCAATTGGAAATCCATCATAACTAAACCAAAAATGAATTAATGTCGAATATGAAAGCATTTCTGTGTTGGCTTTTAATGGTATATCAAAAATAAATAAGTTTTATAGGGTCGAAAAACCTCCTTTACCCCGTTTCAAGCTTCTGACTAAGATTATAATACCCTACAAGAGTATATAGAAATTGCCACTGACTGGTTATTAAAGCTTTAATTATTAGGCTATAAGATTTATATATATTTTCCTGAAATTCATATTATAGAAATGGCTCTTAAGAAGTGTATATGATATTTCTATACTTACACTTTATGCTGTCTAAAGAATATATTCATTTTGTATAAAAAAATTTTTAGCCAGAAATGTTCCACTTAAATTCCTTATAATAATCTAGATATTTTTTTAGGTTTTTCCATGAAGTTCTCGAACTTCGGAGGAAGGAAATTATCCTCTACCTTAGGTCTTCCGTTACAGAATATAAAAATAAGTAACTAGAATTCCCATTTCCATACCCAGCGCACTTGCAGGTCTTAGCACAAAATACTCCAGCAACAACTTATCATCTCAACTAATCCTAGGGAAATTCCCTTGTGACATATGGAAATAGTTCCCATTCACCCTTTTCTTTGTACCTTTTGACACCCCCACCTCTACCTTATGTGTCAAGGTCTTCACCTCAGCTATTCTTGGGCCTCACACCTTGAGGAATTCGTGGTGGCAGGACTCACTTGCTAGAGCCGCCACTGGACGAAAGGAGTTGAGGTAGTGACATGTAAATTAGGTGGCCGAGGTGAATCATTAAATTTCTATTCCATGCCACACACTTAAACTCACACACGACGATTGAGTGGCAATAAAAAGCGCTCGAAATTGCCACGGAAATGGCGCATTAGTGTTTGCCACTTAATGTAGCAATCGCACCCCGACTCCGGGTTAGGAGCTACGGAGCAGCGGAGCTCCCCTCGCATTGTAACTTGTTGAGCTGACACCCTTAGCGGCACGCAATATGCAAATTTTGGCCAACGAAAAACAAAAAAAAAAATGAAGGAAACCCTCACAACTTTACCCCGTGGCGTGTTGTCACCACAATTTCCCTCAATTAGGATGAATGATATATGAATATGTATATATAGCACTCACCTTTTGGCGGCGATGAATGGTAGTAGAGTCCCTGGAATCTTCTTCGACGTTTCGGCGGCATCTCAATTTCTCTTTTTCACTCCTTAATATTTCTTGGGGTTTTCCGGGGAAACTCTTAGAGTCCGCGACTCTGCACATCGCCCCAGTCGCGGTTCATGATTTAGCTTTGTTCACTTGGCACTGGAAAATCCTTTTTTTGAATGGGAAACCCTTTAATCAAAATTCAAAAGCCGAAGCGCTGGGCTGAACCGTTGTCCTGGCAAGTTCAACGACGTCTGAGCTGAATGACAACTGCACCAGCTCAGCTGCTCAACTGGTCAATTTCTCAACTGGTAAACTGGTCAACTGGTCAGGTCCTTGCGTGTGTGCATACTCAATGGGAAATGCGGGAAATCGGCTTGCGGGTGGGGAAAACCGAAGGAAAAATGGAACAACAACACAAAATAGAACCCGGTTAGGGGGGCGTTCCGAGAGTCACCGCTGCTGGGCCTCTCACATGTGAGTTTTATGTTTTATTTATTTATTTTACAATTGGCCACGACATCTAATGCACTCGGCTTGTTTTTGGTGGACAGGACATGGCCTGCTGCAGGACAGGTGCCCAAAAACGAGAAAAAGAATCGTGGAAAAGCGAGCAGAAACGCGTTGAAAACAAACCAATTAGCTGTGAATCGATTTTTCGACTTCGAAATGGGCATTTCATCGAAATGGGAGCAGGATGGGTATGGAAATTTGTATGAAGGAACAGGTCAAAGAGTCCTGCCCCAAGGTCCTGGCGGTACAAAGACAGCACGTGCTCCTCGTTGGATGAGTAATGGCCTGACCCCCTTGTACGCACTTGCGTGTGGTCAAAATTTAAAGACCAACTTGACACAGTTTCCCCAGGGAGCTGCGTGAGTGACTTCCAAGGTTTTTTTGCAGCTCCTGCCCCCGCCCCGAAAGTAGGACTCGAGTTGACCTAAATTTTAATTGTACCCGAAGGAGGCATGAAAATGTCAGTGCCACTTAGTCTGAGGTTAAAAGTGGTAAGGTTTCTATACAAATTTGTCTCCAATTAGGCAGCTTGATGGCACTTCACGGGTGGGCTATATAAACGATCTACATATGAATTATTCATAAACACTAAGTGCACCCAAAGGGTGCAGGTGCATTGAACTTGACAGGACGTGACCGGAAGGATATGTCTTGACCCGGCTATTCCACACACTCCACACTCGAGTCACAAATCACAGCCTTGCTAGCATACACTTCACTTCTTTTCCAACGTTTCCGCTTTTTCCGACTTTCCGATTTGCCGTCGCTTTCCGCTTTCAGCTTTTCCTTTTTCTCCGCTTTTTCGGGGCTTTGTTTTTCGTTTCGTTTCGATTTGCACGACGCGCGCTTTCCTTGCAGACTGTGGCATATTCAGCGTTTCGTAGGTGTTTTATCTAATTTTTTCCTTCACGCACACCAACGGCCCAGGACCTCTGTGTTTGTGGGCGAATGTTTGGGCGATTGCTGTTACCCTTTTTTCGGTATCGAGTATTGGTAATTGCTGCCATCGTTTGCATGCGAACGCCAAAAAAAAAGTAGGAAGAAAAACCCACACTGAAATATTAGTAATGGGCGGTGGGCCACCTCGAGTGTGTAGCCAATATTGAAAAATAAATTAAGGAGAGACTCGTTCCAGTCAAGGAATTTTCAATTTTAGTATCATTAACTGTCAGTGGGTTATTGCAACAAATTGAATTGGCAATTTACTCAAAAAACGGGTCAAAGATATTGGTAAAGTAATATAGGTTATTGATATTTAAAGGGGTTTAAGGTTTCCTAACAAAGAATGGATAATAAATTAAGCCCCAAAAAATTATATAAATATATAATACATACATATAACCGAAAAGAAACTATAGAAATAATGTTTCAATGTTGTATCCTTTAAGATTATTTCGTTTATGTATATTTCTCCGGCAGTTTTCTTTCTTTTTCGGGGCAGCCTTGAACTTAATCTAGAACTTAGAACTTAATCGACTAAGGGAATCGTGGCCAGAAGGCTAATGAGCTATTGGCTGTTGCTACTCAGTTCGTCTGCGGAGACGTGTATGGGTTGGGTGAATTCGTTGTTTTCATCAGAGATATCTGGCGAGTATAGAGAAATAATAAAAGTCGAAATAATTCAAATATATATTTCGAAAAGCTCACCTAAATGGGTTTCTTCAAGGCCCTGCGTTATGTTTAATAAATCATTAAAGGCCATGCTCCTCCTCCTTCGAGACCTCAAGCGACCCAAACTGATGCGGGTCTTCTCCAGCGGGAGGTCATCATCGCCGAACTCCAGACACCTGCCGTATACGCAATATCGCTTGCCCACCTGCGAGCAGCGCGTGCCCAGCGGAAACTGTCCGTTCCGGCCGTTGACCAGGTAGTAGCGATACTTGATGTACTCGTCCTGGCAGCCCACCCGGCAGCTGCGATCCGGCTCATCGATGCTGGGCCAGATCTGGGCCCCGCGTCCCGACAGACCCCGCACCTTGGAGCGGAAGCGAGCGCAGGTCTGCTCAGCGAACTCCGTCGCCGTCTGTAGACGCTCGCAGGGTTGGACGCGGTACGAGCACAGCCGAATGCTCTCCACACCCGTCAGCCGTGATGTGACTCCCTGGACGCCCTTCGAGTCGGTCATGCAGTTGGAGTGGCAACCCGGATGCACCATCCACTCGGACTCCGGCGAGGAGCTGCGATCGATGGCGATCAGCGAGGCAGAGGCAGGCGGCGGCGGTCGCGAAATCTCTGGAGTATAGGGCTTTGGGTAGGGTCTTCGCTTATAGGGTGCAGGTGGAGCACTAATGTGGTTGCCACGGGGCACGCCCTTTGCCACCTCTGTGGAATTAAGGGGAAGGGTTATTAGGCGTATGCAGAAACTCCTCTAAAATCTCCTTACCATTCTCATGGGGACTCCTTGGCGTGATTCCCTGCTGCCGCTCCGCATATCGCTTGTTTGGCGTCTCTTGCCTACTCTCCTGATCCGAGGAATCCCTGACCGGACGCCCAGACTTCCGCTCGCAGAAATCACTATCCATCTTAAAGAAATTCGTGGTGGAATTGTCGCAGGAGAAGCGCTCACAACGCCCGGCAATGCAATAGGTAATATCCTCCGGCTTGTGTTGCTTCGATCGGCAGGAAGTGCCATCGGGAAAGATCCAGCGACGCGACTTGGTCCCATTGCTCCTGGTACGGCAGAAGATCTTGCATGACTCCTCCAGCGTGGTGCTCAGCTGCTGGCCTTCGCCGGTGAGCTCCGGGTCGGATTTCCTCGCCTGCAGGCACACCTTGGTGGCAAAGTCCCCGATCGTCTGGAGCGGCACCTTGTGGCACTGGGCCGAGGGACAGGTCACGAACCGCAGATCCCGTCCCATGCAGCGAGCCGGGAAATTCAAGCAGCTGCGGTTGAAGGTCCTCAGCCCGGTGCTGCCCTCCAGGAGGCGATGCGACTGGCCGTACAAGCAGCCCGACTCACAGGCACTCGGCTCGCTCCATTCGCCCCAGTTCGAAGGTGAACCGGGCACCTCGTTTCCCAGCGGATTGTATTCATGCAGCAGCGATGGTATCCTGTTGGGATCATGCCGGATGATCTTCTCGTGCGTGGGCTCAGCCACGTTCTCGTGAGTCCAGGATTTGCGTGCGCGAGCCTCGCAGGTGCCACCGCGACACCACTGAAAAATAAGAGCTGATTGGAAAATCTTTAAACTTGGGAAACACCAGGACCTACCATGTTATCGCCACACTCGGTGCCCTCCAGCGCTGGATGCGAGGTCCAGGGCAGTCCATCCTGCCGGCAGTGCAGATCGCGACAGATCTCCATCTTGCTTTGGCTGCTGGCTTGCTTGAAGTCCTTGCCGAAACGCAGCATGCACTGCTGATTGGCATTGAAGCGTTCGCCTGGCAGGATTCCACCGGCAGAGTGATCCAAGTTGGCCACAAACTGACCGCGATCGAAGAGGCACTCCGCCTGGGGGTCCCTGTAATTAAGCATTAATTTGATATTTATTTTAACTAGATATTAGCTCCTTTATACTCACTGTAGAAAATCCTCCAGATAAGTCCGTGAGCACTTGGACCAGGTGACCTTGCCACTGCCCAATTTGGGCGACATAATGTGCATGGTGGGATCGCAGCTAATCTCCTTGGCATCGTGCCTCATTCCCAAGCTGAAAATGAAGCAATAATTAATAAGAACTTCGCCATAAATCCTCCAACTCTTACTTGTGTCCAATTTCGTGGGCCACCACAAAGACGCTCTCGAAGTGCTTGGCCTCGTTGATCGTGCAGGAGTATATCGAGGTGCACATACCATTCACTGTGGCCATGCCCACCACTTGGCTATTGGCCTTGCCGTTTTCGAAGGTCACCAGATCCAAGCCGGTGAGAACCAGGGCGTGATCGTAATGCAGGGGATCGGCATCGGAGTAGGGATTCATTTTCTCCTGCCACTTGCAAAAGGTGTTCAGGTATTTGTCCACATCCCTAGAGCGAGACAGTCCCGGTGGATCCCTCGATTTCCAGATCTCCAGACGCTTTAGCACAAAGTTGATGCGACGACCCAGCGTGGGATGGTGGTAGAGGAGCTGCACTCCATTGATCATGGCCAGGACAAAGCTGATCACCTTGCCATCCGTGTCGGTGGGGAAATTGCGCTGCATGTGCGCATAGAGATCGCTGTCCACGAAAATGGCCGTTTCGATGAAGAGCTCATCCGGAATATCCGACCAGCGGGAGCGCGGTGGATTCCCTATGTAGCGGCGTGTCCTCCGCCGATGCCTCGGCTGCGAGTTATGATGATTATGATGCGGATGATGGTGTCGTGGCTGAAAGCGCAGTCTCAGCGGCGACTGGGCCCGCAGACGCCTCCTCGGTTCGTTGAACTCCTCCGCATCGGGCTCGAACTGCAACTGGCTGTCTAACGGTGGCAGCGTCCCGTCATTAATCCGCCTCGACGACACCCCACCAGTGCCGCTCCTGTCCACCCGCGCCTCGTAGAGCACATGGGCGCCGCTGCCAAAGCGCGAGGGGAGCGGTTGGATCACAAAGTCGCTGGCATTCTGCTGGAACACGCCACGCTATGGGGAGTCAAGGCGTGAACAATGTTATTAATAATCGTCGGGGATGAGGAAAAAGCCAGCACACACCACACTGCCCGGCTCGCAGAGATCGAGAGCAGCCGCTGAACTCCGGTAGAAGCATTGCTCCAGGCGCTTCAGCAGCTGCGGCGAATGATCCACGAACTGTGTCCCATTTTCGGTGCGCCGGATGAAGATGAAGGCGTCGTCGATCAGCTGCGGCGACTGCTGCAGCTGCAACCTGGCCTCCACTGCCTCGGAATCATCAGCATCTGTCGAATGCATTTGAATTAATTAAACATTTGCGCATAATAATGACCGCAACTGGAGCAGCACGAACTGCTGCTGGCAGATGTGGATTTCGCGCTCTCTGGATTTCGATTTAAATTCGAATACGGATTCGGTATTGGCACTTGGGCTATTTTTCATTTACCTTGTTGTTCTGCTGGCAAGCTGCGGCGCTGACGTCCTCTCGGGGGGCTTCGGTTCCCCTCTTGCAGCTCCACCTGGGCATTCTCCTCCAGTGGATGCTCCCCCTGGTGCGCCAAGTGTACGAGCTTAAATTCTAGTGCTGCCAGGTAAATAAACAACATAAATGCCTGCCATGAATCAATGCCAACAACTGTGCAGATTTCCACGCCCCTTCGGACCCTGGAAACTCAGCACCCTCTTTTCTCTCCTTTCCTCAAAAACACCTCCAAGTTAACAGTTCAAGTTTAACATTCATTGATTGCAGTTGTTGATGTTTTTGGGGGCTGCCAGCCTAATGACACGTTGCAGTTTTGGTTATGGGTCATGGCTAAAAGACTTGAACATGCACAGAGAGAAAGGAAGCTAGTAAAGCAGATAGTAGTTTTTAATTTATCATAGTATATACCCCGAAAAATAAGTTAATTTGTACACACAGGTGGAACTTATTTACTCTCCTTGAACAATTAGCTAGAAAACCCAAGTAACATATTAGTAAACCTTACTTTTTCCCCGTGCAGTACCCGCCCTCAATATCTGGTTTTATGGGTCACAGTTAAGAATCTTTACAAGCCAGTGCCCGGCGGGCCAACACTTACCCTCTTCCCCAGATCGTGAGCCAAAGATCAGGGCCCTCTCGTGTTCCCTCAGCTGTCCCAGTAGGGCATTCTCGTCCAGCTGCAGTGGGGATAATGGGGGATATATATGAAAAGAGAAAGAGCACAAATAGATGGAGGCTTAATATGCAAAGCGGAAAGTGTAACATGGCCAGCAAAGCGTTAAACAGACCAAAACAGATGCGAGCACCCACGGAGAAGGGTCTTTTTTTTGGTTTATTTTCCTCAAAAGTAAGAAAAAAAATAAAATACTTTCACTCAGACACAATGGAAAATTTGTACCGCGAAAGAAAACCCCAATTAGACAACTCCAAACAGCTGCTGCGGTGCCCGGGGTCATCAGTGGAAAGGTTGATGCAACACCACAACTTGGCTTATGTATGTATGTATACATATATCCCAGTCTGATCCATATATCTGTGGTGCGTGTGCGCCTATTTGCGCGATTATTTAATTTAATTTGTTGTAACAGTTTTGATTCGGTTTTATTTGGCTTTTTCTATTTGGTGGAAAAGCGCGTTTGCAGCCGGCGAAGCGTGAAGAGCGTTTCGGCTTTCGGATCGAAACTCCGCCTCTCGCGAGGAGAAGGTGTTACAAATTGCCGTTGTGGCTGATGTTTATTACCAACATTGTAAGTTTTTGTGTAAAAAAGCGGCGTGTCTGGTCGTTTAGCGATGAGGTATTTTTAATTAAATTTTAAAGAATGATTTTTGAGAGTTCTGGATTTTATACAGTGCATTTTTTAAGTGGTATATGTAGTTAAGGCCTTTAATCATTTTAAGAGGTCTGAATAAGTGACCTTAGTCAAGAAAAAACTCACATTAAAAATTATTACTTGGACCTTTTAATGGTAAACTTGAATTGATATTTCATTGAGTTCAAGTCCCATTAAATGTTATAAAACATAAACTTTAAAATAACGTAAATTTTCGTAGAGCTTTAATTCCACTAATTAATGTTGTGCCTTCTTAAAACCTAAAACATAAAGTATATATATATTAAGTTCCCTAAAATATTAATCTTTAGTGCCGATTTAAATGATTTACAAACTAAAGTTTATTATTAATTTTACACCTTGTTTATTATTGACTCAACTAAAGTGCTGCAAAAACAAAACAAATATGTTTTCTACAGACAACAAATTACAATTACAAATAAAAGATTACAGCAACGAACCCTTTGCCAAAGCTATAGCATTTCCCGATCTCCGGTCTTACAAAACTTTGTCGCTGAACTTTATCGAATGGCAAACAATGCTCAATGAAATGGACACTAATTGGCTGCAAGGGCAACAGCATAATAGGACCAAATCAACATGAAAAGCCCCGGAAAAGCACGGAGAGCAACAATAACCTGTGACAAAAACACGGGCTGGAAAAGGGGGGAAAAGCGGAGTGGAAAATGCAGGCATATATGCTCACTCTAATCGCCCCACGCCGAGCGGCGCTGATTATGTGATGAAATTTTGCGTGACCCGTGGGCACAATGAGCGCAAAAAAATAAAAAAAATAAATAAAAAGAGAGCCAGAAAGAAAAATAAAAGGGGGGAAAATAGCGAAAACTAGAAACAAACACGTGGAAATTATATCACAGAAAATTGTCTTCGGGCCAATTTTGCAGGCGGCTGAAAGGAAATCACATAATCAACAGCGTAACCGAGCCAACGATTCTAAAGGGTCAATAACTTGGCTAACACAAGCACAGAGCTGGACTCCGCCAATCCGATTTTTCTGTTAATTCCCAGCTGAGAATCCGATGGAAGTCCGAGGCAGCTGCAGTCGCCAGCTGGTGTACAGATTGTTTGCAATTCCCCGTAATCATGTGATGCATTCCTCCAAAAAGACGCTGCGACGACGCCCGCTCGAGGCTCGGATTTAAATCATAAAAATATATATAATAATAGAGGGAATAACGGAAGGGGTAATTTAAGGGAAAGACATGTGTAATTCGACTTGTTGTCGCCTGGCTTATGTTTATTAGGTTGCCGGCCTCAAATTACGAAAACGTTTTTCAAGCCGCCCAATTCTGCAGAGGTCATTCAACGCCTCCCAGTTCTACACATAGCCCCCGATTTTGCCCCGGAACTTCAACTATATTTTTTTGCTTAGCTTGGCACAACTCGAGTTGAGTCAGAGACAATGTGTTTTCTTTTTTTTTCGTGTCCATGTTCTGTCTACATGGCGATTCTTTAGCTTCTTTATTGTCACCTGAAGCACCTGTGGCTGGACGACGATCACCTGTTTTCGCTATATGGGTTAAGCGTATGACTTTCAAGAACGTCTACACTCGGGCAATATTGTTTATTGGTTTTCTTAAGTGATTAATACCGACAATAATTTCGTTAAAAGATTCACTGGGAAAATAAAGGGAAAATATCAAAATTTACATTTTACCGAACAGTAGGAAAGTGAGTTAAAATAAAATATATTTTGTAGCATTATAAGTTACATTTTCCTAATTTTTATAACCGATTTGTTTCTTTCTTAATAAATTTTGTTCAATTTAGAACCTATTATTCTATTTTCAACTCTTTGTCAATTTATAATTGATATGTTTCCTTCTAATTTTTGACAAATAAAGCATAAAACAATAATCTTACTAACACTTTCTTAGAGGATATCTCATTTTTTCTAGTATAAAAATCCAAAATAAATAAATGTGTTTCTAAATTAAATATTTTATTAATTTTAGTTGTAAGAAAAGGATGAAAATACTTATGATTTTGACATTCTACAATTTGTCTTCGCTTTGATTAATTTTATGCGTTTTTCAATCTTGTGTCTGAGTGTAAGCTCGCAAAGATATATCACATATCGCGCGACAATGAGGCCAAGAACAACTATTGATTGATAATGGAAGTCACCTCTGTGGCATAAGTGTTTAAAAAAATACCTTATGAGACATTTCCTTCTTAGGAAGAATGCAATTAGAATATTTATAATTCAATAATATGTACAAGTAAAGAAAATAAATAAATACAATATATGCAAGTTCTGAATTTTTAAGACAGCAAATTGAGACAATTTCTAAATAACTTTGCAAAGAAATAAAATATTTTCTAGCCAAAACTACGATATATTTAATCACCAGAACATACTATTAAATAAAATATTCGTATTTGTATCACTTTTTGGTAAATATTTGTAAATGTTGTAACATGAAGTTCTCGTTACCCATAAAATCAAAAACCCAGCTGCAATTGGCAATTAAAATTACAAAGACCTATGGCCTTGTTCAAGTTTTGATTGATATCGGGACTCACCTCAATGCCATTGTAATGTAAGCTCCTCTTGCGTCGCAGCTCGATGTTGACGGACTTTTGCCCAGTGAGAGCAGCGGAGGCGTCCGCATCGATTAGCAGCCACAAGGTGGTCAAAACAATTAAAGCCAAACGACGATGCCGATTAGACCCAATTGCTGAGTCGGCGGCACTCATAACGATGCGTTGACGGTGACAACAGAAGTGCGCCGCTATTTTCTGTGATTTGTCTGACTGTATTGTTGTAATGCTCGAAGCTAATGGCTCTTTTTGTTGCTGCAACAGCCAGGCGATGCGACGAATGTTGCATAAATTGCAAATATTTTTATTCCTCGGGGTTCGCTATACCGAATTCGGTATTTTGCGTCATAATTTGTGGCTTCTTGTGTGTGTGTGTGTGCAGTTACATTTTGCGAGCTCTGCTCCCTAGCCCGATTTCTCGAGATATCTATATTGTAGTATATATAGAGAGTGAGAAAAGTGAATGCGCGTGTTGCACCGGCAGTTAATTTAACTGTTTATGCACTAATTAATTGCCCAGGCATTGCATTACGAGTCATTTGTTGTTTGGGCCACTTTGGCTTTTATTCTCCCCTCTCTTCTGCTCTTCCTCCACTCTAGTTTACTATTTTTCCCTCTATCTCGGTTTTACGGCCGCAGTTTGTTGCCTAAGTTCTTCCTTATTGATCCGAAGCACTCGAGATAAGCCTGAAATGGTGCTTGAAAAGGCTCTTCATTAACTGCGCTGCGCGCACTGATCGCCAATATATGTACTATATATATTATAATAATGCCAGTCTTTTGTTTTGCACATTTAAACGCACTTATTTTTATTTAAACGCCAGCGAACAATTAAGCAGCATACAACACATAAGCGCACACACACGGCCCCGGCTCCCATATAGATCATCGGCTTTGGAGCATAACGCTCTTCTGGTTCATATCCGAAATAAATGTTATATATATTTAGCTACGCCATTGAAATCCATAAATCACAACGAAAATAAGCGAGCGTTTAAGCACTAAATTCTGGCCGGAGGTCAATGCGATCGATGGCTATTCGAAGGATTTGCCAGAACGAAGGAGATCGCGACGTAAAGGGGGAGCGGCACAACCACTCGCGACGACCGCGCTTTTGCGAATGAAATGTGAAAATCACGGAAAACTTGGAGCTTGATACAATAACTTGGGGCACAGCACACACACCCGACGATCGTCGGCAGGCGCTTCGTTCTCGCTCGGCTTGGCTTTTTGGCGGGTGGGAGTTGTTGTGCGCCAGGCAAAACAAACTCATAAATATATGCTAATGAGCCAGAGCGCCGGAAGAAGAGAAGAAGAATGCCTCAACCGTTAAGACGGAGCAAAGGGCCGAAAAGAAAAAGAATTAAAGATCTTACAGAAGAAAAAACAACATTGGCAAAAACTAAGGCGATAAAGTGGAAAGAGGCAGACACTTGGGGATTGTTTTGTGGTCAAGTGCTTGAAAATGATGGAGCAGACGAAAACTTGACACTGATCATCAGCAAAAAAAAAGGAAGGCAGAGGAGAAGCAAGAATTATGCTGCATTTCCGCTACCAGTTTCGATGTTCTGCGGCCTGTGGCAGCAGGAAATCTTAAATCAGCGAATGCAAATCAGGGAGGCGCAAAAACAAACAAACCAAACAGACAGCCAATTGAAGTGATCAGTTTTTAATTGAGGCAATCAATGCCTGATGCAACGCGAAGCTATGTCTTAATTAAGAAGGAGAATTATTACAATCAGAGAAGCTGAACTATGCAGAGTTGTAGCTAGTTGAAAGTCGTACAATTAAACTGAGGTACAATAATTAACTAGAAATATTATCAGCTAAAGGAGTTCATGTGGCCAGGTTTGTGAATTATACATTTTTAAAAGTTACACTTTTCAACCGTTGATTTCCTTTTAAATTTAGATTTAAATCCTATGGGCTGCACTGTGTTGGTCTAAAAATATCGATAAGACATTGGTTGCAATTATTTATACCAAATTTATTTTTAACTGCGTTGCCAGACTTTTCGCTACCAAATATAAATATCGCAATTTCGATATCTATTGAAAGCATTATTGCTATAGTTTTTAAAGTTTTTATTTTTTACAATTGCCACATATAAATAAAGTAATACAATTAAGAGTTTGTTGATTTATTACAAAATTGTACGATGCTTAGATTTTTTTGGTGATGCTTCCGATGTTTTTTATGCCAATTTTATATTTTGAAAACATCGACGACCATCGGCATCGGTCGAACTTGCATCACTAGCGCAGTAAATAAAGGGATCCAAATGCCCATTTGGATAATTTTTTCTTAAATATAAGAATTTATGTAACGATGAAAACGTTTTATAAATTTTGTTGCGGGCTTTGCATACACAGGCTTTCATGTATTTCGTCTTGACAAAAAATAAAAATATCAAAATATCGCTATTTCGATATTTCGGCAAGCGAAAATCGTGATATAAATCGTAATAATATGTAACCTTTCCAAAAATATCGATATTTCGATATATTATCAGCACCAATTTTCATCAACAACGCCACATTCAAATTAATTAGATCTCTATCAATTAAAGACAGCAGAAATCAGTGTAAAACTGCGAAAATTGTATCCTTAAATCTTAGATATTTACATAATTTAATTGTTCGTGAAGATCGGGCTAAAACAAAGGGTTGAAATACATTTTTCAAAGGCCATTTGT
>JAEIHY010017310.1:0-12825 GCA_018904565.1 Drosophila tsacasi | reverse complement strand
ACAAGTCTCAGCTGGGACGATCGTTAATTGTTGATCTCGCCTTTGGCGCGTGTGCCCCCAAATTGATTTTTCTGCATTTTGCAGATCGTTTTTCCCTCAAAATGAATTCATTCGAAATTTTCCACCCTGCGCGGCTGTTTGGCAACTGTGAACTGATCATTTCCCGCTGGGGAAAACCAGCACCTGCTCGGCTTTTATAAGATTTTCCTCCTCCTTCTTATTCTTCTTCGCTGTCTGTGTAATTGAAAACTAATTGCGTTTCTCACGCCCGATTTGTTTGGAAATCAATTTAGATTGGGAATATTATGGTTGGTTTATGATCTGGGAAAAGGGAAAACTGATTGCCCGGCGAGAGAGGTTACTCGACGGGGTTCAAAGTTGCCAATTGAACAAACGCCATTGATTGTCCGGCCAGAATCAAGGGGTTCTCATCGCGATGGAGAATTCCGGATGATGTCAGCGGGAATATGGAATAGCGATTGCATAGAGTGGAGACTAGGAGACTAGAATGCAAGATAGAGAATGCAGAGTGCAGAATGGGGAGAGTTCAAAATGCAGAACAGAGAATTCAAAATGCAGAAAGCAGACTCTGCTGATCAGTGATCTCATGCCTGGGCTTCCAGCGCCTTTACAGCAAAGTAATTAAGTAAGTCAGCGGCGGGCTAAGTGTAACGGGTTTTCAGGCGAGCAAACAATAAATAAAACAACAAAATAAATAAGAAACAATAGCAACCGTAACGAGAATGATAAAAACTAAAACAAAACACAAAACAAAAAAACAAAAAAAGGGGGAAAAAGAAACCCATCGTCCGTTGCTTTTGGGCCACCTTTTGGCATCGTGGCCAAGTCGTTGTCAGTTGGCTGAGTGATGGTTACATGCACTGAGCTGAATTAGGAGGTACAACAGATTAAATTTGAGAAATAAAGGCAATTAATAAATAAATAAGTAATTTATTTAATTAATGTTAACAAGAAGAAATAAATAAAAGATTTCCTTTAAAGTCAAAAAATCAAATGTTAAAGGGAAGAAATTTAAAAATTCTTAACATTAAATGCAATTTTTATTATTAATCGCTTTCCTAAGCATATATATTTTTTTTTTAAGTCCAAATAAGTATTTTATAAACTACCTTTTGCTGTACATCTTTTTGGCTTAAAATAAAAATGTTTAGAAATTTTTTTAGAGTGCCCTTTGAGGGCCCTGTAAGGCGGCAATAAAACCCAAATGACACTTTGTTGCTGCTGCTGCTGGTCGGTTGGTGCTGCCTGCTGCGACCACTTGTTGCGCATCAGCAACATTCAGCGATTTGGGGCTCTCTCACTCCTAAAGTCGTTTCGTTACGTTTTAGCTGCCTTAGTTTTGCATTTTACAAATTTGTCTCTCATTTTACCCCTGAAGAAAAACCGAACTGAAAAGCTGAAAACACGAAAACTGGTTGACACTGTAACTTGGCCACGTGCGTGGGCAATGGCAAACATTGAAAGATACAGATACAAAGCCAGATACAGATACAGCCAGAGCTTTGGATACACTGCAGAATCGTAATATTCTCGACTGCATCGAAAAGTAAACCAAATGTCCAGATGTTTTTGCAGCCGATGAGATCACTAGCAAGCGATGAATGCAATTGATGAATTATTAATTCAAATGGTGAAGGGGGAGGGGAATGTATATTATAATTTGTATTTACAAGGAATATTTATTATTTGTCAACAATAAATGAGTTTAATCTAAGTTAAACTCTTCTCCAACTCTCCTGAATTGTTTAAGACTCACCTCTATTTTTTTGATGGCTCACAGTTCCAAGTCCTGACAGTCCCTCGATACCTGTAAGGATAAGAAAAGACCATCGAAATGTGAATAAAAATTGATAGTATGGATAATTAAGAGCCTGTTCTTGGCAGAGGGAACAGGCATAGGAATTGGTAAAGACGGAAAATAAAAGCAGCAGCAAGAGGAGTAAAGGCCGGATTAGGAGGAACGGCAACCAAGGACCCAAAGCAGGGGCAGGAAAAACGTGGCCAACGCGTTGGCAAATGAATAAGGACATGGAACCCAGACAGAACACAGGACACATTCGAATAGATAAAGTCGCAATCTGAGGACTCATGTGCACGCATTGCTGCGGGAAATCCAGGCTGACGGTGCGTGTTTCTGTGCTGCCAGGCGAGGTCCTCCCTCTATGGCAAGCAGGATGCCAGGATGCGGGATTGAATCATTGAATCGAATTGAATACGTGCGAGCACGAAGCATGAGCACACGAGAAACACAACCAACACAACCAACACCCAACACCGAATCCAAATTCGACGTGTCGCCGTGCTTTGTATTAGCAAGATGTCAATGTATGTTTGCGGAATTATGTACAAACAGCGGACATATTCGCATCAGAAATCCACAAAAAAAAAAAAAAAAAGGCAGCCAGTCAGTCCTTTGCCCTTTTTTTTTTTGCTGCCATCAAATGTTGTGTCCGAATTCGCCAAGAAAAAACGAGGGAAAAGAAGAGAAACTGGAGCTGGAGCTGGAGATGGAGCTGCAGCTTTCCCCCAAAAATTGACATCAGTTGCTGATTTTTAATTAAAAATTTGCGACGTGTGAAGTTGATTTCAATTTGGGGGCTCCGCCAAAAACTGACAGATGAACTGATACACACACAGAGGGGGGAGTCCACAACAGGAGGAGGAGGAGGAGCAGCTGGAAGAGGAACAGAACTCAACACAGAACACGATTCCGATGAATGGATGTTAGGGTAGACCAATGTCCGACCCTTCTCTGGTGGACCATGAGGCGGGGAGTGTAGTTTATGGGGGCATTTCAGGGGGCTTTCGTTTGCCGAAATAACAGTTGATGCCTGGTGACAGGCGCCGGGCACAGGCAGTCGTCACATGTCCGCCAAATAGTTGGATTCCTGGCTGGACAGTAACAGATACAGATACAGATATGCAGACAGATACAGCTACAGCTACAGATACATCCATAGCTACAGATACATCTACTGTTAGAGATACAGATACTTATACAGCTACAGCTCCACATGCCGATACAGATGGGTCCTTTCAGGGGGGCCTTCATAAATATAGATTAGCAGCAAATCGAAATCGAGGAAGTAGAGCATTGCATTGCTGAAGGCTCACAACCGAAAAGGGTTTAATGAGTGCTTAACATTGCATTTAGGAGACTTTAAACTGTATTTAAGTCTGTGTAGTTTTCTACAAGATTTTTATATATAATATAAGTATGTATATAAATTAGTAGCACGGAAATGCGAAGAGTTTACTATATTTTAGCAAAACTTAAGCAGCTTTTTTTTGTGTTTTACAGATTCTTCTTCCTATTTTCAAAGGAGTTTTACTTTATTACAAGTTTTTTACTGCACCTTCCCTTAGCTTACCAAAACATTTATTCAATTTAAATGTTTAAGCTTAATTTCCAATATTAAAATGCATATTTCCTGCAACACATATTTGCATATACAATTTTACAAAGTTTGTGTCAGTTGCGTGTCTTGCGTTCTGTTTTAGCTTAGAATTAGGTCGCTATTTTGGGCGGCAATGTGCACGATCTAGTGTATATATACATGTTATATACCAAAATAGTATCCGCACTTAAACCCAAAATACTATATAGTCTGTCACTCTTTCTACACCATTTTTTTTTGTTCACTCCCAACTCTAAATTCAATTCGATTTAACCCAGTTTCCAGGGACCGGCCGACTTCTTCCCTCCAAGTGCTGCGGGTGTCAAAGTCATTGCTTTATATAATAACGTTACCGTTATGACATTAACCTTATCGTATCTATATATATATATACAAATATATATATATATATAGTAGGTACTTGACATTCAGAAGCGAGACCCGAAACTCCGTGGGGAAAACAAAGGGAAAAAACAAAAACAATAACCCAACGCTGATGGGATGAGTGGTTTTACGACCGATACGCCGCGACACAAGACACAAGACACACGCACTCGCACTCGCACGGATTCCCCGATCCCCGATTCTCCGATTCTCCGATTCTCTGGTTCCAAACAGAGCTATTAACAAGTAATAATGACAGCGGCGGCAATAACAGCCATAAACTCGAGTGCAACAGTTAGAAAAGTCGCGGTCGCAGTGCCACACACTTGAACTCATAAATTCCAAGAACCCGCAGATAACCTATATATATATATATATATATATATATATATTTCTAGGTATATATGTACATGCGTGTCACCCTGTCCCGCTTCCACGCACGGTACTTGTCTTGTATAAATAAACATTTGTGCGTGCCACCGATTTTCCCTCAGTTTTTCCATGTGTTGGTGTGTTGTTGTGTGCCCTCAAGCTAAGTGCAACAGCAGCAACAATAACAGCAACTGCGGCAACAATAATAGACACTGTTGTAACAATAATGGCAACTGTTGCAACAATAGCAGCTGTTAACAGTGATATTAGCAACTATTAAATAATATTTAGCAACAAGAATATCAACTTTTAGGAAAAATAAAAGCATTAGTTGAGATTATAACACTAGTGACGGCAACTCTTGGGAGTAAAAAAGCAAGTTTTAAACAAATAACAGATAATTTTCGAACCATAACAGCAATGTTTGTAAGAATAATAGCTAATACTAAGAAAAACAGCATCTTTTCTAATAACAATAGTAACTTTTCTAACAATAACAGCAAGTTTTGCACATACAACACCAACTGTTATACTTCCAGCAGTAACGACTACCAATAAGAACTGTAGCATCAACTAATGCAACAATAAGAGCCACTAAAAACTAATTTTCCTGACATAACGGGGATAACATCAAATTCTGCAAATATAACACCAACTGTTATACGAATATTAACGACTTTTATACCAATAACTGAGGTAACAGCAACTATTGCAACAATAAGAAAAACTGCTACGCTACTAAAAATAACCTTTCTAGCCATAACAGCAAGTTTTCCATATATAACACCAACTGTTATACGAATAACAGTGATAGCGGCAACTTTTTCAACAACAACAAGAAAATTTATTACAATTGCAGCAGTAGCAGCAGTAACAGTAACTGTTGCAGCCATAACAGCACCCAAAACAAGCAACAAAATGTTGCATTTATGGCTGCTATGGTTGTAGTTATTGTTGTAGTTATTGTTGTTGTTATTACTGTTGTTGTTATTACTATTGTTATTAATATATACATAGCTGTTGTTGATTATGACAACACCGATGATGACTTATGTGATTGAGATAGTGTGATATATGTAGAGTCGCGGGCCCTCCGTTATTGTTATTGTTGTTGTTATACTTATTGTTGTTACTGTTGTTATTGTTGTTATTGTCAGTGCTGTCGTTGTTGTTGTTGTTGTTGTTGTT
This sequence comes from Drosophila tsacasi, assembly GCA_018904565.1. Lineage (NCBI taxonomy): Eukaryota > Metazoa > Arthropoda > Insecta > Diptera > Drosophilidae > Drosophila > Drosophila tsacasi. Next base: position 7,462 of record JAEIHY010017310.1, on the reverse strand, counting down.
ATTGTTAATGTGCAAGGGAAACCGTTGATATAACCATTAAGGCGATGTCCGAAGCTTACAATCTTTGTTGTCGTCTTCAACTTTGAATCCAAATCCTCTTCTCCACAAAATACAGTGGTTGTGGCAGCCAAAGAAAGGGATGTACAACTTAAAGAACTATGTATTGTTTATAAGAAAAATAAAGTAAATATTTTAAAAGCTGAACGTAAATGTTCTGTGTATTACATTTTCAGTCAAAGACAAATAAAAAGGAATTGATAGAAGTCATGTATATTTTGATTCTTATTTATTTCTTATTTAATAGTAATTTGACATAGGGATTATTGGGATATTGAAGAAAAGCAAATACATATATTTAAAATTCTAAATGTTTCACCAATACTATTTATATATTTAATTGAATATGTACTCGGTTTCCTAAAAGGTTCTTTCTCCTTAAATACTTAATTATGAAAACACGGAAGTGTATTCTTTGGTTCTGAGCCCGTCTTTCCACGATGAGCTCCACTGTAACCCACTGTAACTGCCTTGTGTGCAGAAGAGAACCGGTATTTGCTGTTGTTGTGTTGTTGCCTTTGGACTGCGAGGAGCTGGAGGGCACCGGGTGATCCGAACGGACAGAAGAACAGCTGCTGACAAAGCGCACTGGGTGGCTTCCACGCTTCCCACTCCTCCTTCTGCTTCCCCTGCTCTGCTGATGCACTTCTTGTTCTTTAATGAGTTTCTTTTCCCCTCTCCTACTATTGTTTATATACCATATATTTTATATTTAATTTCTTGTTGTGTGTTTTCATTTCAGGGCCACCAGCAGCAGCGAGCAGGAGCAGTACTAGCGAACTAGTTCCAGGTGCAGACCAGCGATGGCACCGCGGCTGGCGGTGATCCTGGCCCTGACGGTGGCCGTGGCCTTCGTCGCCGGCCTGCCCATCACATCCCGGCCGATCGAGGGCAATGCCCAGAGGATGGCCTGGGAGGATTGGATCAACTTGGATCCGGTGCAAAGGACCCTCGAGAAGGAGAAGAAGGTGACGGCCAAGTCGATATTCACGCTGCCCTACCGCAACTGCCCGCCCAACCACAAGCTCTTCAAGGACACCTGCATCCTGATCAGCCAGATCGACAGCACGGATGTGCTCAAGCAGGAGCTGATCCTGGCCGGCGGCGTAGGAGTCAAGCCCATACTGGACTATGACTATGACAGTGACAGCGATGGCGATGGCGATGGCGATGCCAGTGGTGAGTCTCAGTACGATCTATCGGAGATACAACAGCAGCAGCAGCAGCAGCAGGAGAAGCAGAAGGAACAGCAGCAGAAGCAGCCGCATCTGCCACATCAGCTGGATCAGCCCTTTCCCCTGCACATTGGCGGCCTTGGTGGCAACGAGGACCAGGCGCTGCCCAGCGAGAATGCCCCCTTAAAGTTTAATATATTTGAAAAGTTCCCCACGGGCACCGGGGAGCCCGAGGTGGAGGTGGAGCTGGACCTGGAGCAGGACCTGCTGGGCAGCAGTGCGAACTCAACCACATCCACATCCCCTGCCATTCCCACAACAACACCTGCAGCTGCGGCCACAGCATTGAGTGGCAATCGCATTGCTGGCGGGGATTTGCTGGCAGCTCCCAGCGATGCGCTGTCCACAACCACAACACTCATGGAGCAGAGCATCAGGAACAGCAGCAGCAGCAGCAGCAGCAGCAACAGTAGCAACACTTCCCTGCAAATTGGCCAGGTGGAGGCCATTGTTGTGCCCGCGGGTCAGCAGCCGCAGGATGGCTCAGCAGTGCAACTGGTCACGAGTTCCCTCACTGATGTCGATGCCTCTGCCTCTGCCTCCTCCACTACCCATGCGGATGCAGATGCTGTTAGCCAGGCTCAGGCCCAAGAGAATTTAAATACCAATCTGAAACCCAATGCCAATGCGGAGGCGGATCTGGCTCAGCTGCTCAAGGTCGACGCCTTTCTGCCGGCCAGCCCAGATGTTAGCATTGAGTTAATGCCGCCGCTCTTCAGTCACCGCCGTGTGGCGCCGCCTTTGAGTGCTGTTTTGGATGTGAAAACCAGGCAGCAGGAACAGGATTCCAGCGAAGAGGAGCCAGCCGAGGAGACCACCACAGACATAGTGCCAGTGCCAGCCGATGATGATGCAGATGATGATGATGATCAGGATGGTGAAGGGGAGTGGTCCACCACTGTAACGGTCGAGACAACGGCTAGCAGCGATGCGGAGGCGGTCACAGAGACGCAGCCACATCCGCCAGCGGAGATAGATGAACATGAAAATCATCGCCTGGTCTTGATAAAATCGAAAGTGGAACCTGTTCAGGTGACAACAACAGCAGCAGCTGATGTGGGCTCCTCCACTGACCGGTTTCATTATCAGACGAGTCCAGGGGAAGGCGGCACAACAACAGTGACAGCGACAGCAACAGCAACAGCAACAGCTTCAGCTCAGCCACCGATCATGCAGAACGATGACAATGACAATTTAATGACAAATACTATAGGCGGCCAGGAGACTCGGCAAGATGATGAGGAGGATGCCATAGCCAAGGAATTGCGGCTCATCAATGCCTTGGTAAAGAGCAGCAAAAGAAAGCAGCAGCAGCAGCAGCAGCAGGAGGAGGAGGAGCAGCAGCAGCTTAAACAGCAGCAGGAGGAGGTGGAGGAGCAGCAGCTTAAACAGCAGCCTGAAACCTCAGAGCTACCTTTAACCACCGAGGAAACGTTCGCATCATCCTCATCAGTGTCAGAGTCGGCATCAGTCTCATCCACCACCGTCACAAATTGGTCAAAGGTGATGCCGCAATTAAGCCTGAACAGTACAAGTGAGGCAACAGCAGTAGAAACAGCAGCAGCAACAACAACAGCAACAGCAGCAACATCCACTATTGCTAATGAGAGCAGCACTGCATTCGTATCTACTTCCACTGAAACCGAAGCAGAAGTAGCCGCAGCATCCCCTTCAGCATCACCTCTAAGTATTAATAATCGTAGCCATAGGAATAGTAAAATAATTAGAGTAGAAAAAGCTAGCGAAGAGCCAGCAGCAGCAGCAGCAGCAGCAGCAACAGCAGCAACAGCAGAAGCAACAGCAACTGCAGCATCCAAAAGCGATGGCTACACACCCTTCTGGTGGCTGCCGAATATAGGTTGGAGCCTGGAGCGGCAGATGGATAGGAATGGCGAGGATCGATCGCTGTTGCTCAGGTTCTTCAGCTCCTTTGGGGGCAGGGAGGCCAAGAGCCACTTGTAGGAGCAACGTGCAGCAGCAGCAGCAGCAGCAGCAACTCCCCAGCTCTAAACCGAGAGCCGCAGTGGAGCTTAGTGTGTTGTGTGTAGTCCAGTGTAGTGTGTCGTTTCAATAGCAAGTTGAAGTCTGTTCACAGTTGCACCTTTGGCACCTTAATTAATTAATTCCCTTAAATATATTTATTGTTTCTCCTCTTTTTTAAATGATTTTTATGCCAAATTGTAAATAGATTCTAAAACTAATTCTAATTCTAATTCAAATCTAGCAACAACTTGTACTCTCTTCACATATATATATTACCTTTTTTTTGTGGTGTTACCTAAAGTGCTGCATTTTTTTAAGTTGTTGATTTAATTTTAGTGCAAATATTTAGTCTATTTTTTGTATTTTTTGTATTTTTTTGTATTTTTTTTTTTTAATATTTAAACAATAGTTTTATGTGCCTGCTGCTGGCGTTGCGCTGCGAACCGTAGCAATATTTAATTGTGATTATTTACGTGTAGAACCTAGGCTTAGGCTAGCTGTATTCGCTGTTTAAAGAAGGCACTCGCCGCATCTATATTATATACTATATATACTTTTTAATAACAATATTATTACAGTTACTATTACTATTGCTGTCTCCGTGTACATATTTACATACTTGCTTACTGCTTACCGCGCACCAACTGTAAAAGCCATTCAAATCGAAGCAATTATCTTTTAGGGTCCTAAGCGTACTATATAATTTATATGTCTACCGATCGTAATGCATGTACATAGTTATACGAAAAGCCAAGTGCGTTGTGTATTCTTTTTGGAAATTCAAACAACAGCAAAGTAGCCCAAAAACAACCAAAGTTCTGAATGAAAAGCAAATGCACTCAAAAAATGATGATAGTTTTTTCTTGTTTGGGGTTTGGTTTGCCCACGATTTAATTTTTTGTTTCTAGCTATGAATTGAGTGCGGTTATGCGGTATTAGGTGTAAACTTTCAGAAGGAGCAGGAGCCTTGTTCAATCGAAATGCCACCTGCCAGCTGAGAACCTGGCCAAATTTGCCTGCCTGCCCAGAAGGCCAAAAGGGTGCCAAATGAAACTGAAACTGCAAGAGCTGAGAACTCAGACTTTAAAACTCGGTTCACAAATCAAAAAGGAAACCAGGCGATTGCCCTTTTTGTGTCCATCCATTTTGGCATTTCTTGGACAGTTGAAAAGGCGGCCTTTGAGTGGCAAAGAGCTGGCCAAAACGAGGGGTTGCCTGGAAACTCACTGCGAAAAAGGGAAACATGAAAAGAAGAGAGGTAAGCTATGCCTAGATTAAACATATTATTAATTAAGAAAATGGTAAGTTTGTTTATTAAGTACATTTTTCTTTTGCTTGAAAAGTACTTGTAAATAATATAAAATGAATTAAGACAACATTTCCTATTCAAAGTCCACAAAAAGCTTGTTGTTTAGCTTCTATGGAAAGTGAAGATAGAGCTCAAATAAATTTAAATCAACTAAATAAATATCTGAGCAGTTCCCCTTTTCTCCCAGTGTGGCAAAAGGCAAATATAAAAAGCCTCGATTGGCAATGCAAACGACAGCTGCCTCTGTCTGAATCCATTTCGCCTTTTTGAAAGATGGAAACAAAATCAGCTTCAGCTTGCAGGAAGCAGAAGCAGAAGCAGCAGCAGCAGCAGCAGCAGCAGCAGCAGCAGCAGCAGCAGTCGTTGCCGAAAAATAACGTGTCGCCGGTTTGTAGGTGTTTGCACATTAGGGAGAATTTTAGCATTTCTCCAGGAAGAGTCCCCGCTCTCCTCTCTGGGTTTTTGGTAAACATATGCAGACGGCATGTTTAACATGGCGAATAAAATCATGTGTGCCGGCTGCTCTGTGTGTGTTTGCCTAACGAGCTGCATTAGTCGCTGATTGCAGCAGCTGCAGCTGGATCGGAGTCGGAATATGAATGTGAATCTGGAAACGCATCTTGCTTCCGGCCTAAATATAACCTGTTTCTTTTTCTGCAAACAAATTTTTCTTTATTTTTCTGAGTTTTTCTTTATTTTCGGTTTATTATTTTTCGGGCAGAAATACAGCAACACCCCGGCGCCATCTGTGGGACAACGCAGGCTCTGCTTTCAGCTGTTGCCTACTTTCAGGCTGCTTGCCCACAGTGGCGTCCTCAATAAAGCGTAAAGGTAAAATAAATAAATGGGTTTGGCGTTTAAAATAATATAAATATAAAATATTAAAGTAAAATGTAACATAAAATAAGTACTTTTAATTAATATAGAAACTATAAACCTACCTAAAGGGAGTACACATTATTTTAAATATAGGTACTTAGTATTGTTCATATAAATAGAAGAATAAAATAATATAAAATTGCTTAAAATAAATTAAATTATGTATAACTGCTTAAGATATTTTGTAGACTTTTTATTAACAATTACTCGTACTCATTGAATATATTATTATCTAGTTGCTATCTAAATTGCTGTTGTTGTCTTAATTTCAATGCTATTATTTAGTGTAACTTTGCTTAATATTTTTTTATTTGCTTAATATTTTTGTTTGTATTTTTTGAATACCCAAAACATTTCCCCGTCTAGGCCCCGTCTCTGTGTAATAATTGGTTAAATGGAAAAGCATCCTGTGAGTGCCCTGCCATGACTATTAAAATCTCAATAACTGTAAAATGCTTGCCATACACTTGAGAAAAAAAGGCGAAAGGGGATGTGAGGAGGGGATGGGCTTGAAAGCGTCGTCGTTCCTGTCTCTCTGCTGCTGTGTGTGTGTAAGCCTGCCGATGGCAAAAGGAAACTTCTGTTTATTTAACTATTAAGCAGAAGTGCACACACCCATACATATACACACACACACACACACAGACATACACTCTACACACACAAAGAGGACAGTATCTGTGTGTGCATAAAATATAAATGAAACGGCGCCTAATGCTTGGCAATACAAAGTCTCAATGTGTTGTGCAGTATTTTAGTTTTCAATGCCTGAGCTTTTATGCAAAGCAAACAGGCCACTCACACACATAAATAAAGCACTGAAAGAAATGGGAGAGAAGGAATTGAAGGGGAAATTGAATAAATAAGTTAAATAAGTTTTATTATGAATTTAATAATGCGAATTAATGCTTTTAAAAGCACACCTCATGACATTCCCAGGTAAACAATTTAATTTCTGTTTATAACATAAATGTAATTTTACATATTACAATATTTTTCCTCTGTGTACTACACATTCATGCATAATTTTTCAGTGTACATATTTGTGTTTGTATTTACCAGTTGAAGCATTAGCCATTGTCTGCCTAACAAACCAGCCAACAAGGGCTCACCAAACCGGCCCGGCCACGCCCACCCTTTTAGCCAACCTCCCGCCCTGAAAGCCACCCACTTTAGTAGCCCTATCCTCCGCCCCCCGTTTTCGTGCAGTGCACTGGGCCGGGCTTCCCTTGCCCTTAACCCGCCCATGGCCACTGAACTGAAGCCTCACAACAATCTGCTCAATGAATCTCAATAAGTTTGTCATGGCTGCGTGGCTAATGCAAGTGGGTGTGTGTGCCGAGTGTGTGCCCAGTGTGTGTGTCCCCAGTGTGTGTGTGTTATTTGCATTTGTGTGCGTGTGCTAAATCAAGCGGTAATTGGTTCTTCGCCTGCCATTTCCACTGTTGTTTATATAATTGAAACTAACACAAATAAAGTGCAAAAGCTTTCTGATTATGGGGATTTGCGCCTGCCACAAAATGAGCGTGGCTCAAGCTGGCTCCCATTTCCCTTTTCCCCTGGATTTTCCCGCTTTTCCACACACTCACGCACATTGCCAGCGGCAATTGCTTGAGGGGGAACGGCGGGCGGTAACAATGGGTGCAATTCGCCCTTGCGTGACAGTGGGACAAAATCATACTTTATTACCAGTAAATATCAAAGATTTAGAGTGATATTTTGATTGTTCTAAAATGTTGTTGTTGTAAGACATGAGGGAGACTAAAATTATCCTACCCTTCAATGGTTTTTTGATTATAATTTTGCCTAAAATCAACCGATTTCTCTCTGGCTTGGCTGTAATTGGAAAACTTTTCTGTATTTCAATCTCGATATCTCCTTCTTTGCCAATTTTGTCGTAAAAAGAGCCATATATGTACCTAGATGCACATAACTGGTGGAAAGTAAGATGCCATTTTGTCCCAACAGTGCAATATAGCTAGATGAGCATCTCTGGCTG
>JAEIHY010017308.1:0-12219 GCA_018904565.1 Drosophila tsacasi | reverse complement strand
GAGCTGCGGCAATATGCGTAATACGCTGATCCTGTAGCTATTGCCGGCAGCCACCGCACATGGATTATCTCTCAGGCAGAGCAAGGTCAGAGATTTGGCATCCTGCAGATACTTCAGTTCTTCGAAACTCTCTATGAGGTTATTTCTCAGATATAGCTGTCTTAGACTTTGGCAATTCTTTAGGGCATACAGCGAAGAGATCTGATTGTTACTCAGTACAAGGACCTCTATAAAAGGCATCTGAAGGAACAGGCTTATATCGGTCAGCTGACAGCCCCAAACATTGAGTTGCTTTATATTGCGGATTTCCGATATTCTAGCTATGCTTTTTACAAGATGTTCGGATAACTTCATATTGAAAATTTTGTATAAATGTTTTTTGAGATTTATACCAAACACAATTTACACTAACACAGACCGGAATATCTTAAGATCTTATAAAAGTGAAGGTATATTTTTCAGATCTTTTAGAAAATTTTGAAAGTTTTGTTACTAGCTGTTGGAAGGGATTAACTGGACTCAGAGATTTGAGTTTGCACCTCGTGCTGGGTGATGCAAAGCCTACTTTTTTATTTAAAAAAATTATATGTGCTCCAAAGATTTCTTGTTCTACAAAATATAAATTTAAATATGCTCTTCATTAACCACTAATGAAAGGTTAACATTCTGCCTTAATAATACCATTTGCTTTAACAAATGTTGCTTAATTTATTTCCCAAAGCAACTGAAAGCAAATCAATTATAATTAACCCAACGCAAAAACATTGAGATACAGTAGGGCTTCGCTTAAGACAAATGACACAAAACTGGGGCTGGGTCATTAGCGTCATTTACACTTTACCTGCGACCACAGAAAGAGGAGGGAGGGAGTTTTCTGTATTTTTTTTATGGGAGGGAGTGGAATGGAAGGAGGCGGGAGGCACACCCCTTAGACCGCCCGCTGAGTGAATGTCCTGCGTTCAGGACGACGACATTGCTTGCGGAAATGTGTCAAAAACGTGCTAAAAGTCATAAAATTAAATATGCGTCTTATTTACATACCCTGCTAGGTAGCACCACCTCACCACCTTCTTTATTTTCTTGCTTTTCTGCCACCACAAACACAATGGCGGGCAATAAAGAGAAAAATAGTTCATGATTTTCCTTTGTTTTTGTGTGAATTTCAGTGACTTTAACTACTTATTCGACACACTTTTTTATATATGAAAAATGTTTATAAAAAAGACCTCAATCTAGGGATTATTTCAACATAAATGTTAATTTTAATATTAAGACTACCCTTAGTTACATTAAATTCGTGTTTATTTGCTTTGAAATATGTTTGAAATATTACATATTCTTTATCAAATATTTTATTCATATTTATTATAATTAAAAAAAAGTATACTTTCATTAAAATGTGTATGTCATATTTCTTATAAATTACAAAATATAATCCTTTTAAAATATCAAAATTTCTCTCAAATTTCAGACGCATGTTTCCCACCGTTCGCGTGAGTTTCTCGGGTCCTTTGAGGCAGATTCAACCGCCGGACCGGTATGCCGTCCTTCTGGACATTGTTCCACTCGACTCGCGACGTTACCGCTATGCCTACCATCGCAGCTCGTGGCTGGTGGCCGGAAAAGCGGATCCGCCGCCACCCGCCCGCATCTATGCCCATCCGGATAGCCCCATCAGTCCGGAGGCGTTGCGCAAACAGGTCGTGTCCTTTGAGAAGGTGAAGTTGACAAACAACGAGATGGACAAGAGCGGACAGGTGAGTCCAAGCTGCACATTTTCACAGAAGAGGGGGAAAATAATGGTTAGAACAGGAAAATCGATGGAGGAATATATACGAGAGGTAAAGGTGGTTTCTAAAATACTTTTCATAAATTTGCAACTCCAACAAAATTATAAATATTTAAAAAATTTCAAAATAATCCGTAAGTGAAACATAAAATCCAAAAACTACACCTATTCAAAGATCTATTTTCGAGCCAAACATCAACGTTTTTCCGCTAAGTTAAACCGCGCTCTTGAGCCATCTCAGCAGTCTGTTCTGAATAATGTAGGCCCAGAGACAAACACATAAACCGTCGGCATTGTCTTGCACTTGGCGCAGGACGAGGGATTCGGTGGGTTCAAACGGGTTCAGTTTGAGTTGCCAAAGGAATGCACATATGCAAATGGGCTCCTCGGGCTCCTCGTCTCGCACAAAAATGAATGAAAATTGTTGGCAATTTGGTGGCAAAGCGGCAAGACCTTGTTCAGAGATCCTGAACCGTATTTTTTTTTATCACTGCCATAAAGGATGTGGATGGATATATATGGATGCGAGGACAGTCAAAACAACCGTCGACTACTTTTTTATGGGCGTACATTTTTTATAAGTCCGGGTCGGGCCCACAACAAACGATTCGCATTCTGGGTATTGCCACAGAATTTCCACTGAATTTCCACTTGAAGTTTTCTCTTATCCTCTCTCTCTCAACAATTTCCCCCACTACTTGCAGGTCGTGCTGAACTCAATGCATCGCTACCAGCCCCGGATCCACTTGGTCCGGCTGAGCCATGGCCAGAGCATACCCGGCAATCCCAAGGAGCTGCAGGATATGGACCATAAAACCTTCGTATTCCCGGAGACCGTGTTCACGGCCGTGACGGCCTATCAAAATCAATTGATTACGAAACTGAAAATCGATTCGAATCCGTTTGCGAAGGGATTTCGCGATTCGTCGCGTCTCACCGACTTTGATAGGTAAGTTAGCTCCCCTCCAGATCTCTCTCTTGGCCGGGCTAGTTGCTCCCGTTTTCCTACTGTTTATGGGGTCATGTCTGATTTATGACCTAATTTATGGTGCCTCTGCTTGAGCCGTAAATGGGATTCGGTAGCCAGAATCAGGGGCACAGCGCTGATTAGCGAAAATGTGTGAAAGTGTCGGTTGTATGCCGATGCCGATGCCGATGCCTTTCCTGACAGCAAACTTCAATTAGAGCGCAACGTGCAGGAGTGTTGATTAAGGGGATCAAGGGGAGATGTATGGAAATATATGGATATATTTAAAAGAATATATAGTTCCTTTAAAAACACCTTTTAAAAACACATCTAAACTGGAATAACCTTTACATACACTCATACCAAACATAATTATCTACCTCCAACTCCCAAAGATGCATTAAAATATGTTTTATTCAGTTAGATAATATGCTGCTAGGGCATCGTTACACACCTTTTGATCCACATTCGATCTCTGCAAGCTATTGCCACTCAATTAAGCCCGGAAAAAGTTGAAGAACTTCAGTGTTTGAGCTGCTTGGCTGCTTGGAGTTTGGCCAGAACCCGATGAGCAACTTGTTGGCTGCCGCCACTTCAGTCGGGGCAATAACATAATTACGTTGAAAGTAACTGCCAATTGCCGACACTAAACAACAGGAACAACAACAGCAACAACAATAACAACAGCAGCAGCAAACAGCAACAAGAGAGCCACACATTCACTCATTATTTTCGTGTTTTCATTTCATGTACGAATCGGCATCAAAGTTAAAAGCGCCGATCTGTAATTTACGCCACTTAAGCCGCCGCCGTGCCGGCTACAACAGCAACATGGCTCTTTGGGGCGCTGCTGCTGCTGCGGCTGCTGCTGCTGCAGTTGCTATGTTGCTTATGTTGCTCATGTTGCTCGTGTTGCTGCTGCTGGCGGCAGAGCATTTGCTGTCTTAATAGTCGCTGCAATACTTTGAAGTTGCTGTCGAAAAAAGGGCAGCGGCAGCAGCAGAAGCAGCCCTCAAAAAAAAAGATTAAAAAATATAGCCTAAGGCAGAATCCTGTCGGGAGTAACAGCAACATATTGCAGGCAGTGTTGGGCAGGCAACATGTTGCAGAATAAGGAAATGTTGCGGCAACCATTTTAAGAAAGTTAAATTGTCTTAGAAATTATGGATAAATGTTAAAATTTTATTTTGGCAATTTTGGCTTAGTTGTGGTAGATTTTCATGCTGAGAGGGTTTACAAACATCGGTTTCTTTCTTGTTTAATATTCATTTATTATAGCAATATACAAGCAACATGTTTTACGTTTTGAAAATGTTTTTGATGTAAATTTTAGTATTTATTTATTTAGCATAAGGCTTCCTGCTGTCTTAAAAACCCACTTAAAAGTGCTTCAGTTCCCACTAACTTTATATTTTCCCCTTTGGTTATTCCAGAGATCCCATGGATGCATTCTTCTTCGACCAGCATATGCGGGCGGCTCCCCTGCGCTTTTTCCCCGATCCTCTGATGGCCCAGCTGACGCCCCAGGAGGCGGATGCCGCCTCCTTGGCACTCCTGGAGAAGGCCCGCCAGCATTTGCAAATGTTCGGCCGATCGCCGTACACGGAGATGTTGCTGCCGCACTTGTATCAGCGATCGGCGGCACCACCGCCACCACCGCCCGCACCCCACCTCAGCGCCTTTCAGCTGGGCATGTGGCAGCAACAGTGGCCACAGTTGACGGCTGGCTTTTTGGCCAGTGCCAATCAACAGGCGGCCTTGGCCTTGGCGGCGGCGGGTCAAGCCAATAGGACACCACCGCCACCACCGGCGGCAGTGGCGCCACCGGCACCAGCCACGCCCACATCGTCGTGTGGATCGGCTTCGCCGGACCTGAGGATCCGACCCCAGTTGGGACACTATCCCCAGCGTTTCAGTCCGTATCAGGTGCCGCAGCAACAGTCCTCGCCGCCAGCCTCTAATAGGGCGGAGAGTCCTTAGGAAAGGAATAAATAATAACTAAGCCACCCAAAAAATAACACTCAAACCCTATGGAACCCCACTCCAAGGATATGAAAATGAGGTCCTTGAATTTCGGACAATTAAAAAGGAACTTTATGCAATTTCCGAAGCTTTTAAACATGAATTTTGCTTTAGATTTTGAAGATACATATATCTACTTTGACAATTTATTTATTAAATTTGAAATTACAATTTAAGAGATTCAAGGATCACTTGGGAATATCAAGCGAAATGTATGTGCAATGTTGTTGAAAAAAATACAAAAATATAAAATCAATATCCATTATCCCCTGTAAATAACATCCAAAGATACACATTCAATGTTGCATGTGATGCTAAGGATAGAAAACCGTATCCACCGGTTTCACTGTATTGTAATTTCTCGTAGCATTATAACAGTATTAGTTAATTTAATTAGGCCTAGGCAAAAATATGCAAAATATCCCCCAAAACTCTATTCCCTACTTGAAATATCAATGTTTACTTTTGTTGTCTTTAGACCCCAATGTGTGTTCCTAAAACTGCAAATTATTGTGAGAATTCCGCGCTGAATTAAATCCCCCTTAGACACTCCCCCGTAAAAAAAAAAACAATTACTATAAACACTTATTTAAATCATGTGAAAAAAAAATAAATAAATGAAAGATAAAAGAGAGAAGGAGCGAAACTGAATAAACAATTTATAACACAGAGCGTGCAATTTATTTGTTTGAACTTTATTAAAACTAGTGTTTTTTGGTTAATTTTTTTGTTTTGCAAAGCAAACTGCCAACATGCAATGGCGTTGGACAATAAATGTTTTTTCGAAAAAAAATATGCCCAACGATTAATAAAGTTAGGGCTTGTTGCAAGTTGCAACCTGCACCTCAGCAGCAGCAGCACGTGATGCGCAGTCGCGCATGGCCACACTGACATTTGAGCAGAGGGCAATGGAATATAATTTATAGAATTTTGTGCTCTTTACGAACGTCTAATTAATTACTAGTCCATGTTTTAGTTGCTGCGGCTGCCGCTGCTGTCGAAAGGGTTGCATGCTGCAGCAGTTGCACGCGACATGCGTCATCAATTTCTAATGATGTATGTCTGCTCCATGGACGTTTGTTATTAATTTCAGTTGCCCCGCTCTTACACGGCCATTAACATTATAAAGTGTTGTTTATTAATACAGAAAAAACAGGGTTTCACATGGCGCAGAGATAAAGGTAATGTTGTGAATGGGAATTTGAGTGGAGTTTAACGAGGGAACTATTTTCTGAATAAATAATTCAATAAACTTTAGTGTTTTCCTAACTATAATATATAATTCTAGATAAATATTTATCTGAGATATTAATTAAATGGAGCTTCAGTTCAGTCTCCTAAATTTATTAAAAAAAAATAAATAAAGTAACATTATTAGCTTCTTGAAAACCTCTTTCAAACATTCCCCACTCCCCAATTCAGTCTGTCAATCGGTGCTAATCATCCATAGGTGATATATGTATATAGTGTGCTACACACAAACACAGACCAATCCCATGGCTACAACATTTAATAACTTAATTTTGTGGCCCATAGGCATATGTTCAAATATTCAAAGAGGGTCAGAAGCAGAGCTTGACTCCGGCATTTAAATATGGCTTACATAAGCCCAGACAGCCGCGGCCTTTTTACCTAACCGATAACTAACCAATAATTATACACTCTGAAGCTTACAATTAAAAAATCGTTTTTGAGCCAACGAGCCAAGTTAATTTCTTCTTTCGGCCACTTTCCAAATGTCTTAATTAAGGGAGTTCACATACCAGGTGGCTGGGCGTTTAGGAAAACTGTGAGAAAGTGTCATATTGTTATGAAAAATAAATATGCCGAACAATAATTACAAGTTTAATGAGTTTTTGTATTGGTAACAAGGGCCCTGGCAGTTCGATGGGTTAATTACAGGGCAGAAAAAATAATATTAGAGTTATTTTGGTTGAGGTTTTTGGTTTTGGATTTTAGGGAAAGGACTCTTGTGAAATAATTTTGAAATCAACCACCTTTAGTTTATTTAATATATTCCTGCTTTGGGCCATAAAAATTGTGTTATCTTTCTTTGAAAAGCGTTAAAAAATGTGTATTCCCATTGTAAACACAGAAAAGGCTATGAGATACCTTACATTTCCTCACTCACTGCGACAAAGTCGTACACAAATTATCTCGCCACTAAAAATTTGCCTAATTTCCAACATAAATATGAAGGAGACTTATCTCAAGCGACCGATCTAGCAGGCGGCGGCCTGACTAATTTTTTGTGTTTTTCTGGGCACGGGACAGGAGCTACAAATAATACCAAAAAAAAAAAAACACCCCCAAAAAACAAGGATGAGTCCTGCTCTGGGATCTTGACCAGGCGTCGGCAGGCGCTAACAAATTTATGTCTTCTTCGGGCTTAGACAACATAAAAGGTGCTACTCAGGGCGAGGGTGAAAGTCAAGGGAAACTCACGGAGGAAAACACACCAAAAAAGGCAAAAGGTAAAGGTGAACCCCGCTTAGCTCATTACACACAATTTGCAGTTAGGTGCGAGCATATAAATTCCTGTGGTTGCCTTATCAAAAATTATGTTGACCTTTATCTAAATTATTTTTTGTGAAGCAGTTTTTTTTTTCAAGATAAATTGTGGCTTCTGTTAAGGATTTATTACCAGTAGCTTCTGAGCTACGATTTCTTCTAAAATATATATATTTAAAAACTCTCTTGTTCATGGCTAAAATATCGTGATCCACTTAGGCTTTTTGATGCAATGACAACTACACATTTAATGACGAGGGCGGGGCCTGGCCACATTAGCCATGAACATGAGTTAATTATACCATAAAATTTATTCAATTTATTAAAGAACCAACATGGAAAAAAAAAAGAAACAACAACGCTATAAACGTCAGCATGTCAAATGAAGATACGAGTGTACATTTAGCTCCATGATTTGGCAACTTTTTGTGGCTTTTCATTTCTGAAAGGTAGAAAACACTGTGTGGCGTGTGTGTTATGAGATGATAAATGATTGTTATGGCACGGTAATTTCAGGTAAAAGAGAAATTCAAAATCTTAGATCTAGAGGGTTTTGAAAAATCTATTAAGGTACTACTTGTTCCCAAGGAAAATATGTCAAGTTTAAAGAATTTTCTACTTAAAACCTTATTTAAACTATGTTAATCACTCTTACAACTTTTTGAACAAATTTTAAGGCTACTAATTAACCCCAGTTAGCCATAAATTGATTTACAAAAAACCCAAAAATAATATATTATAATTACTAACCTACCTAAGTACTTCTTAAAATCCAAAAATGAGCTTTAGAAAGCCACCAAAGTGCTGTGCAAACTAGCCGGCATTATTGGGCCGCAGGCGAGGCCTGTTTAATTATGGTAATTTGAGTGCCTTTTGTATATTAAATAAAGAGCCCGGGCCGAGTGCAGTTTTTAACAAGAGAGAGCCGGAGCGGAGAGTGTGGAGAAATTAATTTCACGACACAGAAATGTGCCAAAGGCCCCTTGGCCAGGCCAACAACAAGCGAAGCCTACATCACACTTCAACACAATCGGGCAATTTCATCGAATGCCATGGCGAAAGGGGGTTGAGTTCAGGGTGGTGGTGGGGTGTCTGGGATGATGGCCCCAATTGCATTTTCACCTCCCAGTAGGGGCTCCTTCCGCCAGCAATCCAGCAATCCTGCAATCCTGCGATTCTGGGCAGGCAGGCTAGCAGGCAGGCAGGCATGCATGTTGTGCTTGTGTCTGTCTTTGTCTGCATATTGAAAATTTGCATGTTTAAGCATATCCTTGCCAACACTTTCCAGGCTGGACACACTAACTACATGTGCTATATACTTTGTATGGGATATATATTTATATCCAAGGCGTCGTCCGTGCCCGTGTCCGTGTCCGTCCGGGCATTGTTCCGGAAGTGCTCGCAGTTTAAAGCTTATCGCTGCAATTTAAGTTGCTCCTGCCAGGGCTAAGAAATATCTATACCCAAGGATTATGACTGGGAAGGGGCATGAATAATATAGGAAAAATATGGAAATAAAAACAATAGCTTATTTTGGATTTAATTACCAAAATTGGTAATCAATATTTAATATATTACTAGGTAAGGACATCAAATTAAGCATGTTGTTAACCATCTCTATATTAATAAGTGACAGATTTAATTACTGTTTTACTTCCCAAAACATGGTGCTCTAATTAAAAAAATAGTTAAAGTCTTAAAGAAGTATACAGTTTCAGTCTCACTAAATCAAAAACTATATATTCCTTATGAAAAATGGTTATAAATACTTTTATAAATACTGATTAATGACTAGTAATCAAATTTGAACTCAATAAACCCAACAAATAACCCCTACAATCCCTTTAAAATAAATAACAACCCTTAAAAATCACTAAAATTATCCTTTAAAGGGTAACAATTAAGCCTCAACTCGAAAATCCCTAACCCATTTAGAGGAAAGTAATGCCATTGTAAATTAGTTTCGCAATTTCGTGCACGCTGCCGCCTCTGCTGCTGAATCGTTCAATGAACTTGCCGCAAAAGGAGGTTGTGCTTTTGAAAGGTTCATTAGCAGCTGTCAACCGGCTAATGAAGTGCCCAAGAAAAGATCCTCAAGATAATCGGGGAAAATACTATATATAAATGTATATGTGGGCTAACTGTTGCCAGCAAATGAACTGCCTGCTGATTGATCTACTGAAGTCTTCATCAATATCAGGAAGCAGGAGCATCGCCAGCAACTTGACTATTAATAAATGACAAGTCTGCATTAACAAATGCAATGAGGCTATGAAAAATGTACATTTCATTTGGAGCCAGATGCAAAAACACCAGCCGAACAGCACACACAAACACACACGAACACTCTCAAGCGGCGAAAGTATCTGTCAGATACGAGTGTGTGGTGTTGACATTTGAGAAATTTGTAGCTCATCTTTTGCTGGCATATCTGGATGCCAGGCGGCGCACAGGCCAAAATCCAAGTAGGGAGACAAAAACTTGCCACTAATTACAAACCAACAGAGAAACACACACCCAACTTGAGTGGCACATTTGCACATGCGACCGCCCAGAATGAAATGTATCTTGCGGATATATCCAGGCATCTGCTGCCTCTCCAGTTTGGGGTTCTGTGGGGGCGGCGCCAGCTGCAGCCGAATTAATTGCCAGGCTTATTCCGTTATTGGCTGTAATAAGATGTCAACGCTGCGCCAAACCATTTTCCGCAGTTCCATAAAATCTGAAAGAGTCTGAGAATTCCGTGTATCTAAGGACTATGAGAAGGACACTTTATAAACTTCATCAATATAAAGAGTTTATATAACTTTTAACGATAGAACACAGCTCAAATATATTTTATATATGCGATTTGTATTTTGTTACAGTTTATTAATTATTTTATACAAATAATATCTGAAGAACAAAAATATATAAGTAAAATTCTTAATACCTTTTTCTTTGAAATATAAATAAAACTTAATGGAAACCCTGCTTAAATTCTACGACTAAATTTTCTTATTTTGTTCTACCATAATTCTTTTCTTTATCACTCGCACACGCTTCAATGGGCCACGAAGTGATTTTAATGGCCAAAAGGTAAAAATAAAAAACTATATTTTCGATCATAAATTTTCCTAGATATTTTTTTCTTTAGTGGCCTTCGCGTTTTTCGTCGCCTTTACACATTTTTTATGGCCTGTGAATTATGTGCGACGAAGCATGGAAAATAATAATCAAAATAATCAGCGAGCGAAAAAAAGGCCAAATAAAATTTAATATTAATCAGGTGCGAAATATGCGACAAGCAGATCAAAGTGAAAAATATTTATAGTTTTGGGATTGAAAAATATGTAGATATTTGATATATTCACTTTTGCTTAGCTTATTTTGGGTTTAACTTTAATACTTTAATATAGTTTTCTTTAATTTTCATTTATTGGTTTTAAAACATTTAAAATCTTTAAGAAGGTAACACATATTTTAAAAATACATAAATAAAGATAAAATATTTTATTAAGAATTAAATGGAATATTAATTCACATTCAAAATTCCCAAACAACAAAACCGCTTTTCCTTTCTTAACCTATTTTTACACTTTTAAAATTAACTTAAAAATTCCAAATAAAACCGGCAGGAAAATTGTGAATGGAATTTCCATGCGAACAGCCACTGCGACGAATGCGAAATGAAAGCGAAGGAGCAAAGAGAGCGCAGGAATGGAGAAAAGCCCCAGACGGAGACTGGTTTTTTTGAGTGAGTGCAAAACTTGCTGGCGGCCATTTTGGCGGGGGGAGGTCGAGGTGAGTGTGTGTGCGTGAGACAGAAAAAGAGACAGAGAGAGAGAGAGCCAAAGAAAGAGAGCTACTTCCAGTGAGAGGGGAAACTGAGTGCAAATTTTTGAGTGCTAAAAAGCAGATGATTGAGGGCGTTGCTTGGCGAAAATGGCAGCAGAATGTTGAAAGCTCTCTAACTGCGGCGCACGCACTCCAACGTAGGGTAGAGTGAAAGAGAGGGCAAGAACCTCTCAAGCGAAAGGGAGGGTCTGGGGGGTGGGCGTTGAAAGAGAGGGTGGCCGAAACAAGATGGTAGTTGCAGCAGCAGCAGGAAAGCAGACAAGTTGCAACTTGTCCGTAGCTTGTTAACAATTGCAGCACTCAAATAAATGAGCCACAAGGAGCTGGGATTGAGTGTGTGTGTGTGGCGGTGTGTAATTGTGAGTGTGATTACACTGGAAGAAATAAGGATTACTCTTCAGTTAGGAATTAAAATCAAATAAACAAGTGGTTGCATTTAATTTATCGAAAGAAATTAGTGATACCTTTTAAGATTCGATTTTCTTTAAGATTTATTTTGAAAAAGCCTTTCTAATGACTTTTAAAAAATGTTTTTTGCTACAGTTATTTATCAAAATTACCAATTTGTAAATTCAATAAATATTTTAGCAAGCAATTGTATTAAATGATTTAAACTTTGAAATCCGATTTCAACTTTTCGAGGCTGGATTTTATTCAAGATTAAATTTGGAAATCTTCATTGTTCTAGGCGTAATAAAACTTTTTCCCTATTTTCCTATCTAAAAACTATTTAAAAGTATTCTTTCTGCAATTATGAATTCAAATCCTAGACCTTCTAGCAATAATTGTGTAGTATTATAAAGTTTAAAGCCATAAAGCCTGAAATTTTTATTTAAAATAGAAATAATAATAAATAACATAATATTTTCCTCAGAAATATGTACACATTTTCTCTGGGTGCACGAAGAAATTAGTTTTTGGGCCAAAAAGAAGCAGCAGATGTTGCTGCCTTACTCTTTCTGTAGTTGCTATACTTTTAGCTGTTGTTGCTGTTGCCGGTGCTGCAGGCAATATACTTAATTAAAAGTCGCACGAGACAAAAGCCGAGCAAAAACCGATTAAAAAGAGCAAGATTTTTGCACAACTGCTGCAG
>JAEIHY010017307.1:0-22868 GCA_018904565.1 Drosophila tsacasi | reverse complement strand
GAGGCGTGTTTCGGAAAGCTCTGAGAGCGGCGGGAGTACAGTGGCTCCTGGCCTGAACAATAACTTAAAAAGGTTTGAATTAGTTAAGAAGCGACTTATGATTAAATAACAAGATCACAAGGAGATTTGCTTTAAGAAATTGTTTACTTTAACTAAGTTACTAGCAGCCTTTAAAATTTTTAACATATATATTTTATACAAAAATTTAAAGATATTAAAAAAATGAGAGGCAAAAACTGCAGCCAAAGGACGTTATTCAATTTAACCAATTTAGCTGCAGTTAAAAAATATTCATAAAGGCAAAATTGCTATAATAGCAGAAGCTAATAATAATAAAATGTTTT
Source organism: Drosophila tsacasi (assembly GCA_018904565.1). NCBI lineage: Eukaryota > Metazoa > Arthropoda > Insecta > Diptera > Drosophilidae > Drosophila > Drosophila tsacasi. Next base: position 22,524 of record JAEIHY010017307.1, on the reverse strand, counting down.
ATTTTTCAAGCAGTTTCCCCCAATGCCTGATTTTTCTTATACAAAAACACCAAACACCTTTCTGCATTTAAAGTACCCTCCAGATAGGGCACTGCCAACGGAAAGCAAAACAAATGGAGAAAGCCAGCGAGGCAGAAGTAGTAAAAAGTAAATAATAAAATGTTGTAAAAACTGACGAAGTTAGCTGCGCTATCGCAATGCTGAATATATCAGAAAAATGCCACAAGGACTTCGTGCTCCGAAATGGCCCCCAGGCACGAGATGAGGACAGGAAGGAGGCTCGAGGATTGAGCGTTGCGGGATGGGGTTGGGGTTCTCCGTTGGGTTGAGCAAATAAGCGCACGCATTAGTGTCCGTCTAAGTAATCCCCAGGAGCGGCGAGGAAAAAGACTTGGGCGTGTGCAAAGGGACTAGGCAAGGACACACTGGCACTCGCACTCACACCCGCACTCGCACACAGCAACAGGATAGCGATAGATGCTCATCAACGTTTCGCCCAGCGGCACGTTGCCATTTTAGCTTAACGAGATTTGCAGCCATTGGCCAGGACCCCGCCCGTGCTTCTCTCTGTGCTCGCACAAATGGATCCCCCGGTGCTTGGCATTGGAATTTTCTATCAAATTTCGGTTAAATTACAGAATAAATATACTTTTATCGTCATAATTTGTGCCTGGTCCTGCTTAGGTCGTGTTATCCTTTTTATGTGCCCATTGGCCATTGGCCATTGCACAGCAAATACTCCTACCAGGCACATATGCCTTCTGTCCTGTTTATTTGGTGGCAGCCGCAGGGCAAGGGCTTTGAGAGCAGCAACAACAACTCGAGTGGAAGATTGGATATGCGATAATTCGTAAGTTGCGTATACGCAGCGTGCGCTTCCCTAGAGCCCCTGTTGTTGGCGGCGGCTGGCCCCGGATAGCATCTAATTGACATGCCAAGTGGCCCCAGTGAATAATTATCATATCAATTACATGCTGTAACCAGTAACTACAAAGCCCCGGTAACTGGTAACCCGCTACCAGGCAGAACAGGCAGCAAAATCATGACAAGCCATTCAATTAGGTGACAAAATAATTGTCATTAATTGGGATAGCACAGGGAATAGCTATAAACAGTTATAGGGAAAACGGTATTTAAATAGGTGCAAAATATGTAGAAGCCTTAGCTTACACATTTTAATAAGATAAAATAAAGACTTCAAGTATGTACTCACACCTTTTCTTCCTCTAAACTCATTATCCAGGCTCTATTGCTACGCCCAGAAGCATGTCAAATCCATCAAGGCGGTGACCCGGCCAGGCGAGGTGGCCGAGAAGCAGCGCTACAAGAGCATTCGTCGACCCAAGAACACGCCCAAGAAGTTCAAGGTGCGGAATCTGCATCATAGTTCGCCGTACCATGTGTCCGATCACAAGGCCGCCGTGACGGTGGGCGTCATCATGGGCGTGTTCCTCATCTGCTGGGTGCCCTTCTTCTGCGTGAACATAACGGCCGCCTTCTGCAAGACCTGCATTGGGGGACAGACCTTCAAGATCCTCACCTGGCTGGGCTACTCGAACTCGGCCTTCAATCCGATCATCTACTCGATCTTCAACAAGGAGTTCCGTGACGCCTTCAAGCGCATCCTGACCATGCGCAATCCCTGGTGCTGCGCCCAGGACGTTGGCAATATTCATCCGCGGAACAGCGACCGCTTCATCACGGACTATGCCGCCAAGAATGTGGTGGTGATGAACTCTTGCCGCTCCAGCGCCGAACTGGAGCAGGTGTCCGCAATTTGACCAAGAGGCGGCTGCCTGAGCCTCGCCTGCTGTGCCGGTGGATGTTGTGGATGCGGTGGCCTGCGGGTGGACGACGACGACGATGGAGCGCTGACCACGCGGTACGTCCCATGAGATTCGGTCACGGCGCCCACGGCCACCATTGTGGAGACCGTGGAGGCCGCACAGATGGAGACGGAGCTGCTCTAGGTTCCTATTCGAATTCCTGTGACCCCCGACAACCTTCCAGGTCCGGTTACCTACCCCCAAGATCGACCCCTCTCTGCAAACCTGTAAGTATTATCAGCGCGTCCCCGAGACTAAGCAATCAACTATGCGTATACTTAATCGTACGAGTGTCTAGCTGTAAGTATCCCTAGGAAATCGAAAACGAAATCGATACCCCAAAAACAAGAAAAAACCAAGCCCAAGAGCCCCTACTTGAACCCGAAACGTGATTAGGTCTAAGATCTTCAAAGCCCATCAGCGAAGAGCTTCTATGTAGTTAAGTTTCTGTTTGGATATTCATGGCTGCCGCTCATGGCTCCATGCAAATGCGATTATTATGGAGTGACACATGTCACTTGCCACACTTCTCACCCGCATAGACACGCACAAAACACGCACAACACAAACAGAAGCAAACGAAGGAAAATGCCAGACCGTGAAATACCCTGCATTGCGTGAAAAGTATTGCCTGCTTTCGGGCGGCTAACTAAAATGCTCTAGGCAAATGTTATAAACATTTTTTATTTACTTTTCATGAATAGAGAGAGATTATTTTTATAACTTTAAAAGAGTAATATCTATTTCTAAAACTGTGGTTTCACATTATTCCCCGAATACCCCCGGCTAAGTGGTACCAATAGCGTAGTGTACATAGCGGCGCCCTCATATAGCAGCCGCGCTTTTACATTTGATTTATTGATGAGAATTTATGGCCACTGAACGAACAGCAGCAGAGGTCTGCCAGCTGCACTCGTAAATCATGCAAAATGATTATTGTTGTTATTCTTATTATTATTATTGCGAGCACTCTAAGACCCGCGCTATATAGTAAATGGGATGTTTAGTTCGGCATTTTATGGCCAAAGTTTGCAGACTGATTTGAATTTATGCCCTAAAATCAGTTCCACAATGGCGGGCCAGCGATGTTAATTAAGCCAACTGTGATTGACACCGAGCAGTTGGTGGGAAGGGAGTTGCGAGGTTAGCCGTAACCCGCGAAGCCTTTTTCGGGAAATACTCCCTGATTACCGGCGGTGATTTAATGAGCCGCACCTGTGAAAACAAGGCCATCTCAGCTCCTGCCACTGCTGGTGTCCATTGGCATAATGAACATGTTGCTCCAGGCATCGCCCCTCTTCGCTCCCGGCCTGTCTTGTGTCCTGGATCCTGAGTGAGGAAAACAAATGTAAACAGTTTGCTCTTCACGCCATGATGAAAAATTATGCCGGCACGGCGAGAAAAATAAACAACAGTATTTCTTATTTATGGATTTTCGTTCATGATCTGATAAAGTCATAAATAAGACGATAAATTAAAGATTAAGAGGTGGGGTGTCTGGATGATTTTATTTTCTTTACAAATTCTATATTCTAGAGAAATCAATGAGCATTGAATAAAAAATGAGCTATTTTTAAATAAAAATAGTTAATGCCAAGGTCGTATTTTAAAAATTACTTTATTTCTTCGTTTTAAAATTTACTATAGAAAACAAACCGTTCTAGGAAAATCTAGAAAAATCATAAACAATATATATACCTTTTTTAGATTAGATGAGTAAACACTTTTTTATATATTTTACTGTATTTATTTATTTAGCATTTAGAGCTTTCTTTTACAGTGCTGTTTCTGCTCGGCTTTTTCCCCGCAGGCACTCGAGTTTCAATTCCAGTTATTTGCGGATGCCGCAACTCTTGCCTCAGTCCTTGCCGGGTTCTGTTATTAATACAAAGTACTTATGTTGCCCCCGCTCGGGCGTCCTTCATCCTGGGGCCTCTTCCCCACCTTCTATCCCCAGCAATCCGCTTACAACTTTTTCAGTCTTTGTTTATTCGATTCCCTTTCGCGCGCACGCTCTCTCTCCTTTTCGTATTTATTTTGGCAGTTTATTAAAACTTTGGTGCTGCTGCTTTCGTCATTTTAATTACAATACGCACACAGCACAAGAGCGAAACGAGAGGCATTTGTTATTGAGGCGGCCACGCCCACCCAGATACGCCTCCTGGAACGCCCCCCAATCGGCATTGCCACAACTGGCACGCAATCAATTCAAACTTCAACTTCGAACTCGACCTGCACGTGTCGCAGGCTCGCAGGCTGGCAGGGAAAAGGCTTGGAATTTTTGGGTTTTGGCCGCCGTGGCTCAGAGGCTCAGAGTGCTTTATGGCACACACGGAATGGCCTTGCCAACCCCATTCCACATTCCATTCGGGTTTATTTGGGGCACCCCCCTCTTGACTTTGACTTTGGAATTTGTCGTAACAAAAAAAAACCGAAAAGAATGAAATGGCGAGCACATGATAAATGTGCGTGGCAGCGGCCATAAGCCTTAACCCATTATGCCCCGAAATTTGCTTACATTCAATATTGATTGAAATAAATCATCAATTATACTCGGCCAGACCGCAGGAGAAGTGATACTTGAGCAGGGCTTTCAAGAGGCTCCTTGAAAAGTTGGAAATTTAATATCGCAGGCTTTCGAGGAAAGTCTGAAACCAAATACTTGGACAAAACCCACTCAAAAGCTTTTAAATTATACGAACATATTAAATATGTTTAATTAAAACCCACCAAGACTCTGGGTTAAGTGTAGCTAAGCGCTTGAATAAGCACAGGGAATATTATTGGCACTTCTCGAGGCATTTGTCCTTCGTCAGACGTGGGTTAAGACCTTTACACCATAACCCCTTCGATTCGGCTTTGCATAATTAAGATAATGCCCCGCAGCTTTGCTTTGTTTTCCTTTCTCGTTATACGACTTCCGGTTTTCCCTTTTCTCTCTCTCTCTCTCTCTTCCTCTCTCTCTCTCTCAGTCGATTTCCCAGTTTTCCTGTATTTTTTCCATCCTTTGTTCATCTTTGATTTGCTAGAAGCAATTTGGTGATTGCTACCATTGCTCAAGATCCGGGCTCTCGCCCCTTGGTCCTCCAATCAGAAGAATGGATTCTGTATCCTTCGCGAGTTTTAATTGAAACATTTGACATCCCGAGACTCAATTGTCAGCCTGTCTATCTCTCTGGCCTTCCCATCCCTTTGGCTGTCTGCTGCTACTAATTGTATTAGCCAGATTCATGTTAGATGGCTACGTGAGCGGCATGTACGATGGGCAAACTGTCTGTGATGGGAATTCCGAAAGAAGAATAGCCTGGCTGAACATGCCCTTTCATTAGCATAATCGCCGCACAACAAAAAACACTCACTGCAACGCAGACTGCTAAAAAAAACCATTAAATAGGAGGGAGGGTTTCTTTAAAAGTCTGTACATTTGCTGCTTAAATAAACAGATTCAACGTAATTGCTTTCGCAATTCAATTATTTGCCGGAAAATTCATGTCAATAACAGCCACAAACCATTACATTTTTTCCCATCAACTGAACGTGTTCGAATTTTTGAAAAAAATAAAGCACACAAATGAGCATTAAGTAAATATTTGCCGGCAATCGACGAGTGTTAAAGTTAAACTTTTAATTTCCAATGGGAAAAATTGTGTGTTGACTTCTGGCTTAGGTTACAGACGAAATGTCTGCCTGCGTGTGTGTGTTTATTTTGCCAAGCTCACACTTCAAGGACTCAAGGACTTAGGCCAAGTTCAATATTTTATGTCGCCTGTCTGGCTGGCTTCTTGACAATCCTTTAGGCAGCCATCTGGCTAATCCCGTGTATGCATAATGGATCGAATATACAAAAACATATATTCAATTGGCAATCCTTTGAGCCCGCTTTAAAATCTGTGTTTGAACACATGTTTAAATTTGGCATTTCCCTTTAACATTTTCCATTTCCCCAGCAGGGCGATGAATGTCAACATTTCGCATAAATTGCATGTCGATTGCCAAAGCGGTCGCTTTCCATTTTGGACATTTTGGAGAGGCATGGGGCCATTGACGTTGACTGGTTTAGGCTGATTGATTGATTGATGGATGCTTGGATGGTTGGCTGAATGGCGGGATAGATGGTTTTTGTGCCCAACGAATTTGCTGCTTCACTGGCGTCGGTTCCCATCTCTCTGTGAGGGTGTGTTGGTTTTTCTGGTTCCTCCTAAGCACTGCCAACTATCAACAGTTGGCCGCCAAAAGTTTGGCGCTCCTTGCTTGGCTTAACTTTGGCTATATTTTGGCATTTTTACAACTTTTACGCCTGCCAGTGTTTATTTTGCTTTACGGCTTTCCACAAATTCCCGCAGTTTCAGCTTACACACAATCTTCCTTCTGGTTTTCCTCCTTTGCCTCTGATTCGCTCTCGCTCTCTCTGTCTCTCCTTCTGAGCACAAAATCTTACCGTGGCGCGTGTCATTTTTGTTGCCTACTTTCCGGCGGTGCTCGCATTCCTGCGCCACATTGCGTATACGCAACGTATGCCTCCGCGAAAAACGTTTTATTGCCGACATAGCCTGGCGTGCTAATTTATACGTTAGACCTTATATAGGGGCCACCAGGCCTTAGTTTAATACCTCTCACAGCCCCAGTCACGCCCCGAATGGATCATAAAAACCCAATTTTAATCACCATTTCTCGTTTCTGGGCGCTTACTTGGCGGGATTTTCACATAGGCAAATTAGCGAAGGCAATTCGATTGGCCGTCAAAGCTGTGTGATGAGAAGCTCTTGTATTTTGTTACATTTTCTAATATTTTCTATTATTTTGTATATGTATGTTCAAGAATTAAATTTCACTAAATGTTGACCAATGTTTTTTTAAATTGAGTAATTCTCCTTTTTGATTAACACCTTGTTAAAGGCTTACAACAATAAAAAGGTAACAAAAACTTAATAAAACAAGTTTGTTTTTAAAAATCATCAGATTGACCTCGAAGCCACCTAAGATTTTTGGCCCCGAGCCCATATCGATGCGGAATTGCTGCTGCAATGAGCTTGACATTTAACTCGTAACCCCGTGCGTATACGCAATCTTTGACATTCGGCCAACTTAAAGTGCTTTAAATCGCCTCTAAGTTGTTGGCCAGCGAAGTTTCATTTGATTTTCAGCTTCTAGCCGACGCCCGCAGAAAGTTACGTTCGTCTTTTTTGTTCGTCGGAAAACTAGGCGACGAGGAGGGAAAACTTTATGCAGTTCAAAGTTTTGTCCCGGCACTGCAACAATAAGAAATATAAGGGAAAAGTTTAGATAGTTCCCATCCACCCGCGACGTCCCACCTGCTGCCGGCACAACTTGCAATTAAAATTAAAATTATGTGCTTCAATCGCATTTTAACTCAACCGAAATGCAAAAGAGAGCCACAACCCCGAAATTATTTTCGTAATGCAATTCCTTCTCCGCTCTCCTCCTCCTTTGACGGGAACTTAATTCAAAAACAAATTCAATTTAAGGCAAAGTTTTTCCGTAATTAATTATGTCGAATGAGTTCGAGTGAGTTTGCCACTTAAAATCATCCATTATTCAATACTCCACCGGGACGCTTATTGCTGATCGACTGATTCCTGCCGATTTAAGCTGCACTCAATCGATTTTTATATCCAAGGCTGTCTCACACGGGATGCATTTTAATTAAGAAAGAAGCCCCCGGTGTCCCAGCCTACACTGTTTTATTGTTTTCTGTCAAGGATGTGTCGCCTTGACATGCCTTCGCTGCCGGTCTGCAGCTTGCAATTTTAAACCCAAATTGAATTACTTCTTCATCGCCGGCATCGTTGGCGGTCTGCTGCCTCGGAGCTCCCCTCGTTTCCCTCGGTTTCCACCATTTTCCCCGAGGGCTGGCAAGGCCTTTGCCTGCCGACAACCCGCATTTTTTACGAGGCTTTAAGATTGTCGCCAACGAAAAGGTGAAATAGAAGGCGAGAATGTCGTGCCAAGAGTGTTAATTGATCTGGGGAACTCCAAGAATTTGAGACATGGGAAATTCAGCATGGGGAAGTTTACTAATGTTTGACAGTTCTTTAAAACTTGATTAACATTTTTTTTAAATTATCAATGATCTGGGTTTAAGCTTAGGGTTTATTCAGTGGGTAAGAACATTTTTTAAAGACTTGATAAGAGAATCCCAAATCATTTAAATGGAAATCCCCACAAAAAGTCAAAACTTTTCAATTGAATTTAAAAATAAAACACCTAATTGCTCTTCAATTCAATTCCCACTACAATTGGTATTCACACCGCAAAATAAAATATTCAAACCCGCAGAGCAACAATTATAAGTGAGAAAATTTAATTAAATACTACGAATTAAAAAAATATTGCTACAAAAGTTTGAACATTAAATTAATTGCTAAATATTTGCACAAAGGCAGCAACTGGCTGGACCAGGACCTGGCCGCAAATTAAACAATAACAGATCGAGAGCCAGCGAGAGCCAGCACTTCAAACAGAATTTATTTGTTAAAATATTGTTTCGCCCCATAGCCGGATGATTTCCCAATTAAAGTCGAATTTCCGACTGGCCGTAAACTAAAAACCAGGCCAAAACCAGACCAGGCAGGACGAGCAAGCAAAACCTCTGCCCAGCGGTTGCCTCGTGTGCTCCTGACAGCTGACCGCTCAGGGAGGCCTGGGGGTATGGAAACTGAAGGGTGGATCAGGGAAAGTGTCCTGCCGGAGCTGCGAGGCAACAATGCAGGCGTGAACATAAATTTCAAGCTTCAGTGAACGACCCAGGGCTTCCTCCTGCCCCTTCTGTCTGCCCCTGCTCCTGCTTCGTCCTGGCTAAAAGTGCCAAAGTTTATTATTAAATTATGTTTGGCAAATAAAACTGTTGAAGGAAAAATCAATTTTCGGATTTCTCTCTCGGCTTTCGGCTGCTCCTGACAATGCTCACAGTGGAGTGTCCCTTTGTCTCTGTGCCTTCCTTGTATGTTGTGACCGAGTGAACCCAACTAATCAAATTATGCTTATTTTTAACAAAAAAAAAAGTCCAACTTCAACCTAAAAAACAATTCTTCTCGGCCTTCTTCGTCTATACTTTTTTTGGGAAACCCTTTTCGATGCTGGTAATCGAAAATATTCCCCAACTACCTCTCATCCGACCATCGTTAGCGTTAACGGCTTCAACTCGCTGGACGAGACCGCAAAAATAGCCGTTGACATAGCCCCCAAATCGATTCCCGATATATAGAGATATATATATACACATAGACATAGGGACCTCCCCGCACGTCGCGTGCGAACCCGTATTTTTCGAGGACCAGAAATAGCGCAAGTTCCTTTTAGCAACTGAAAAACTGAAATACTCATATTGAATAGGCAAATTCCCAGGTCAGGTTATAGGTACACAATGAAAAAATAAGGATGCCTATTTGGCCTGGAAAAATGTAGACTTTTATGTAATTTCATTTAAAAATATTTATAAATCGTCAGTTTTCAGGCTATTAAAAGTTTAATTTGTAAAATTCGGTTAGGAAATTAGGTACTAATCGCGAAGTCTTATTTCTTAATTTTAAGCTCCTAAACTAAGGGGCTTTGAAAATATTAGAAGAAATATTTTACTGGATCCTCAATACTTTATTCCTCACAAAGAACATATATTATAGTATACAAATGCATTATACAAATTATTTAACAAAGTCCTAGGCACCGAAAGGTCCCTTCTTTTGTGTTTTGAATCAAAACTTTTGATCCAAAATTTCCGATACGAAATACGAATTCAAAATATAATACGAATTCAATATATTGTATGTATCTGAATGTGTAAGTCAATTGGTCTCTAATGACAATACAGACTCTTTCCAAAGCAGTTTAATGCCCTAGGCCAGATTGGTTAATTTATATTTTTTATTTTCTTGAAATAATTAACTTTAAAACCTAATCAATTCATTCACATTATTTTACGGTGTATAGAAAGAGAAAGAAAGAGGGGCCAATACAGCTAAAAGAGACAAAAAGGTACAGAAAGAGTGGAAGGGAGAGAAAAAGAGAGGCTGACAGCTTTCTTTATAGAATTACTTCTGGCGCAATAAGTTTTCCAACTGAACGAGCCGCTGATGGAGCACACTGGCTCTCTCCGCCCGCACTCCACACTCCGCTCTGCGGCTCTATGGCTCCCTTCCTGCGTCCTGCTTGGTCCTCTTTCATTCCATTCATTGATTTGCCTGCCTTTTGCCTTGGCCAACAACTAGCGACAGAGCCTGGACCAGCGCTGCGACCTGGCCATACATATATCCGTGTTCCTTCATCGGCCCTCGCCCCTTAACACCCAGCCGGCAGAGAGGCCGTAAATGACCCCCAACGACAAAAATAGTTTGCGGTGAACTCGACGTCTCTCTGTCGTGGACCTTACCTCGTCAGTTCGCTAGCCCTCACTTATCTCTATAATTTATTAAATTGCCCAGCCGCCTTTTCCAATTTGCCTAAATCTCGATTTTTAATTTCCTCTACTCATTTCCCTTTAACCCTGCAGCTAGGCAGAGGCCCATAAATAATAATGGCAGGACAACAAAGGTTTAAGGTATTGTGCTAGCTCAGCTTGTCTAAAATGATTTTGCCATTAAAATTAAGTACAACGGGCTCTAAGGAGCTTATTTTCAGATATAAAATATTTTAGTGATATTAATTTCATAGTTGGTTACCAACTTTCTTCCTTTTAAATTGTTCTATTTTAAATCAATATAGACTGTGTGTAAACAAGTTTGCATATTTAATCCTATTAGCTTAGCACTTTTGAGTTCCGGTTATTTGCCAAACAAATGTATTTACCAATTTCCATGTTATTCTCTGCTAATTTGTTAGCTTTATGCATAGCATTTTCTATTTTTGTTTTGGTAAATAACGAATGAACTCTGCGTATATTTTATATTTTTCTAGGCAAATAAATCGTTTAAACAAGCATTGCAAACCAAATTGTTTGCAAAAGCTTGTACCTTTTACATGTATTTATTTTTCTCAACCAATAGAAAAGTATTTACTTGGCAAATCTGCGAAAAGAAAACAATTAAATAGAATTTCAATTGAATTTTAATGTAACTTTAATAGATTTATAAATAAATTACATTTCCTAGAACATCAAGTCAGTAATTAAGGTAATTCACCGGAAAAGTAAAGCCAATATTATATTGGCGCAGGAAAAGGAAGGTGACACTTCAAAGGAATAATAACTTTAATTTCCAATTCATGGAAAGTGTGAATTCCGCAAAATGTATTAATTAAATTTTGATTTTAGGCTCGAATGCCATTATTCCTGGTATTACTATTTAATAGTGGATTTATCCATTTTCTAGGAAAACCCCCGGGCAGCTAGGTGTTAAGAGTGAGGAGCCTGCACTGGGCACTTCTGCTTCCTGTTGCTGTTGTCCTCGCCTTGTCCATTCCCTGTGGTGGGTGTTGCAGCTGCTCCTGTTCCCACTGTTGCCAAGTGGGAAGTGCGGCTAACCAATCACTCGAGTGTCCCGCTCCTTCCTCCGGTCCGCCTCCTGCTCCTCAGAGGGGATAAGACAACGAGGGCCAACAAATGGCGGCTGGTCCGCCTACTGAATTGGCCAGAGGACGAGCCCGATGGATGGCCAAGTGCCGCCGGGCCACTCAGCAATGATTAATTACACTTAATTGTAATTTATGCGGCTCGGGAACGGCTCTGTCGCTCGCCATTCTTCTCCATTAGTCCGGGGCAGGACTCTAGTATGTCCTGCCACTTTTATTGAAATCTTAGGCCTTTGGGGCCCAAGTCCTGCGAATGTCCTCTGTTCCGCTAATTGGCCATTAAGCTGCCAGGATTTTAAAAGCGTTTAGCGCTGACTCTCGCTTTCTGCGGGGCTTACACTTGACTTTTGTCCAGCAAATTGGAGCGGGAGAAGGATGGAGAAGGCCTCCCGCTGCTGGCCAGCAAGATGGCCGACTCATCAGTCTCCGGCTCTGTCCGTGTATATTCCGATATATAAATCAGGCTGCTCTTCCTTGACTTTTCCTGAGGTTGTTTGCTTCCGAAAGCACCGGACATTAATCAGACGCCGACCTCAGTCAATGGGAAATGTTGTTCATTAGATAGCAGCTTGTTGCAACTTCAATTTATATCAAAGTTAATTTATTTTCCACAACGTGGCTTTGTTTTTGTTCCTTTTAAAAATACAAGTAGTGGGGAATTTTTCTAATGATATTAATTTAAAAATGTTGCGGGAATTTCTGCTTAGTTAATTTTAGAAAACTTTTACTTGAGGTTAAAAATAACTTTAATAATGTCAATTTCTCCTCTCTCGGAAAACTGCCAAACAAATAAATTAATTTAACAGTTTGAACAGAAAAACAAAGGAATTATAAACTTATTTCTGCGATTTGACAGCGCAAAACTAAAGAAAAACTTTATGAGTGCTTCCCGTGACTGCGGGGCGGCTGTCCCTGAATCAATAATCATTATGGAAAAGTTCTCCCTTTGGATCCTTTTCATTGGACCGTGTCCCTTTCAATGCAGCTGCCTAATTAGATCGGTTTGCAACTCGCGGAAAGTGACCAAAAGTGCAAAGAGGCAACCCGGGGCTTTCAAGGGAGTGGCAAAATAGAAGCCGAAAAACTGCAATGAAGCTTGAAAGGGGAAATTCGAGCTGTTTTCCGAGCATAAAAATTACGGGGCAACGTTAGCGTTTTTACGACGAACTGCTGACATAGATTCCGCTCAAATATTTCGCACTACTTTTCATTTTACGACGGCACGCAATGAAAAGTGAAATGCTGAAAGCCTTTTTTTCTTTACCTCGCCTTCCCCTTTTTAACGCGTTCGCCTTTTGTTGACTTAATATTTTGCGCCGCCCTGTTCATTTTTTCTTCTCCAGTTTTTCCGAGTTTTTCCGGGCCTTCCCCGTTTTTCTCCGCCGATTCTGTTGTTGCAGCGAAAATAAAAGCGGAGCAGCGCAAACAATGCGCCGAGTGATTGCCGTGAAACATGCTGCGATTTTTAGCCCTCGACACGCCCATCAGTTGCCAGCCTCGCCCCATCCATCAAGCCATCAAGCCAGCCAGCCATCCATCCATCCATTTATCCACCCATCCATCCATTTATCCATGCCTGCAATCGTTTTCCACACTTTTGTTTGCATGCTTAAATAAATGCATGCGAATATTTATGTTTTATTTGAAGAGCTGAGCAAATCCATGAATAAACTGGACGAAAGTCAAAGGGAAAATAACCGCAAGAGCACTTTAAAATAGATTTTCATCATTGCAGTCACAAAGTTGCAAACGGTTAAGTGTCCTGGCCAGAAGTGGTCTTTAACAAATTATCTAATCGAAATTTTTTGAGTCATCCTCCCCGGCAAAGTGCTTTCGCAGTCGGCAGCATTTTCGCACCGGACAGCTGGCTCAGCTGCATTAAGAGCTGAAACTGTCAGGCCAAATCCTGGGGAGGAACTTTCCTGCCCACGAATGCAGGGCAGCAACTAAACTTTTCTCTGGCAGAGACACATTGGATTGCTGAAAAAAATCACAAAATTTTTGACAACACTTCCAAATCAAATCGGTATAAAGGGAAATACATCTAGCATTTTTGGGGTCTTAGGGCTCTATCATAGGTGAACTAAAACCGTGTTTTCAGTTTAGTTCTATAATCAGACAGGGCTTAAAATATTTAACAACTCTCTGAACCGTTCCCATACTATACGTATACTTCTATTTTTCGATTGCCTCGAGGGCTTGGAAACGAAACTGCCGATGCTGCGTTCTAGTTTAATGGCCATACAATTGACGTAGAAGCTGACACATTTCCTCAACTGAGCTGAAATAAACCGAACTGAGCTCTGCTGAGTTGGGCGGTGGAAATGCCACAGCATTAGTGGCTCTATATCGCGTTGCCGCTCCCCGGGGAGTCCTCCCGGCTGTTGAGCACAATTTTCGCATCAAATTGCAGTCGGGGAAAAGTGCATTTTATGACAGGAACCCAAAGAGCCTGAGCCAAAAGCCCCCGGGGAAATGGTGAATGGTAAGCGACAGCCACAGTTTTAGCGTCTTTGGAATACATATCAGGAAAGTTTTGAATTAATAAATACAAACACCAAAAACAGAGACACTCACACACAACAGCCACATATCCAAACACAAACGCGCAGGGCCAAGGGAATCCCCCTGTACCTTTACTTTACTAATTTGTACCTTAAGGTGATTGCGTTGTGTAAACTGTAAACTGTAACCTTAGCCTTTAGCCAGTAAGAGCGAGTAATCTCGCCGCGAATTATGTAAATACAACAACAAAATATATACAAAAGGAAACACAACCTCGAATATCTGTCTAAAGTAACCAAAGATTCGGCAGAAGAAACGGAAACTAGCAAGTTCTTTAGTCGTAAGCAAAATATCCAAAGAAATACACTGTATGTAAGGCTCTTTTTGTACCTCTGCTCTCCCACTTTCGAATTTACCGACCGAGGAACCCTAAGAAACTAAGGCGCTCAGTGAAACTTGAACGTTTTTGGTCTAGCCCTAAGTAAGAGAAATCGCAGGCAACCAAGCAAGCTAATTAAACTAAATACAATTAAACTAATTAACTTAACAGAGGTCACAGCCCCGCATGTAGCCAGGTAAGCCACAATTATGCTGAAAGCATTTAATAGTCTAAAACAGGAAGTACATACATAGTCCGCCTAGAGTGTAGGTCATATAGCAAATTAAATTGTAAATTATTGAATCTCAAGCGAAAGCGTAGTGGAAATTACTAGTTCATTGTTGCTGTCTAGCGTGCGTAAAGGGGCAATTCAGGGAAATAAGCGATGGGCAAACTGGTCGACTAGCAAGCTCTCTCTCTCTCTCTCGATGAAAGCGTCTGTTAGTGTAACCAACTCTCCATTGAAAGCAAATGATGCACCAGTGTGACCCTTACTTATTCCCTTAAATTGACCCGCTACAAATGTAAGTCTAACTAGCAAATACATAACTATGGCTAAATAAATATCAGTAACTAACTAACTAGTTAAATGTGTGTACGTTGTCATTGCAAATATGTAGCCGAGAGGTTCCCCTATTAAAATTAAAAGAAAAATGAACAAGAAAATAAATTGCAAATACATAGTACATAAGTGTTTTGTGTGCATGTCTGTATCTGTACTATATATTTATGTCTTAATCCGAAGGCATCGCATCTGTATCCCTAAGTTGACACCACCTCCTGCCTTTTCTCCCCTCTGCGTACTCTTTCACTGTTCTGTATAAATCGACAAATCTCTCAACTAAGTTTACTCAAACGGAAACTACTAAAGCAAAGTGAGAAATACTTAAATAAATACTGAAAGCATATTGATAAGCAGAAACATTCTCCTGTGTTTGGCTTTCGCTTAATTGTATTTTCAGCCAGAGATTTCGATTCCATTCGAAATCTGATTCAATTATCTCCCAAAAGTGCTCAGGTAAGTGTTAGTTTTTTTTTCACAATTTCCCCCAAAAATATATATCGACATGTCACTGCCGGTTGTCTCTATACTCGGGAAAAGTGGGCTTGGCAAATAGTCCCTGACCGTGTGAGGAATTCCGAGTTTATTAAAAAAAACGTGTGCCGGAATTCAATTCGAAGCCAAACACAAACACGAAATGCGCCGAACCGCAAATGAATATATGTCTGGTGGCTTTTCCGCCTGCATTGCTCCCAAGGATGCACAGAAAACAGGAGCACACAGCAAAGAGAGAAAGTATATACAATGTGGAACGACATCAGGCAGGACATGAGGTTTTATTACATTTTAATTGGATTTTTGTGTGTCTAAGAAATGTCTGAGAATAAAGAAAGAACTCTTTGTATATATTTTAATTCTTCACTTATTTTTATAATAAAAACATTACGTTTCCACCTTTAAATAATAATTAATAACACAAAATATACACTGCCCATTATTCTTATCCAATTCGAGCTTATAAGTTAAGGTCCACCCAGCTTGATCCCAGAAACCCAGTCAATCCCAGCTGATTCTCCTTCTAGTGAAGTTTTAATTTCCGCTCTGTGGTTGCCAGTCCCAAGTCGGGGACAGGGAATTCCCCCTGGAAGTCTCTTTGCCATTATCGCACATTGTTGGTGTAATATGCAATATTATGTCAGGCAGCGGATGTAATTTAACTTGATGCTGCTAAAAAAGCTGTTGGCCCAACAATGGAATTCGCCTGAAATCAGGACTAAGCACGGCGCAGCAGGAGCGAAATGAAGTTCGAAAATCGAATAAATATTCAATTATTTACTTGAGACTTGGGACACAATAGCAGGAGACACAATCCGCAAGGAGGAGTCAATATTACAATTTTCCCCGGCTACACATTTCCCGCACCCATTCACATATATGATTATGGACCATCTGTGCTGAGGGCAAATAAAATAAAATAAAAAATAGATGAACTTACAGACAGACACACACATGGGCCCGTCAAATTTTCAGCAAACATCTCTAGGAGAGGACATTAAAATGAGCAAAATGTGTAATAAAAATCCAACCTGATCCCTGGCCCCAAATATTTGCTTATCTACAAAAGCCAGCAGGGAAAAATACCCCGAACTGAAGTCACATTCTAATCAAGCAAAGTAAAAAAAAACCATTCAAAAGAAGGCCATTATTTAAGCCAGAGCAATGCCTTTAAACCTGTTTGGCCAGCAAATACAAGTGCTGGTCGAGGAAAATCGATATGAGATGTGAGATGAAGCTTGGCAAGGGGTGTTATTTATCCAGTTCAATTATTTTTTAAAGAGTAAAAATAAATAAATGAAATGGAGAAACTGGACTAGATACATAAGTAAATGATAAAAGGTGTGGTTTTTATAACTAATTTAGCTTTACTGTCCTGAAAGTGTATATGTTTTTTGTATATTTACAGAAGTAAGCGTTTTAAATAAATTTTTTAAGGAAAATAAATATATCCCTCAAACAAGAAAATTGTTTGCCAAAAAATCTCCCAAGACTCCATGCTCCATTTTTATGAAAAAAGTTTATTTTTATTGGTTTTACATTGATTCAGCCTTAAAATGTTAAAAAACCTTCCTAAATCACTCATACCACCCGTTATTCCCTGTTATCAGTGACCAGGACTCGATTGGATAACGTAGTCCTTCTCCTTTTTCGCCGCGATCTCTAGGGCTTCGCGGCAGGGGTCACACAAGTTGGGACTATTCTTTGATTTGCCAATGACAAAGACTATGTCCTGGGGACTAATGTTCCTATCCAAATTTCGACAGGTCTCACCATCCCTGAAAACAAAATGGATCTAAGTACCACACCTAAAAGGTAACCCCTGCTTACCTGGCATAATCGCCGCACTTGATGAAGAGCTTGCAAAGAAACTCCAGCTTGCCGCCCTTGGGCTCTTGTTTAGCTTTGCGGTCTGGCTTACCCGTGGGCTGGCCCTCCGATTCCAGGCGACAGGTGCGCGTGTAGGAAAACTCGGTCATGTCCAAGTTAATGCTATTGGTCAGTTTCCTGGGCAGACGGACTTTACCCACACCCACCAACTCGCTGTCGTAGCGTACCTCGAAGCTCAGCCCGTTCTCCGCAATGTTTTCGGCTAGATCCTTGGGCTCCTTTTGGAAGGTCACGCTGGCATTCGAATTGAACACGTCGACGTTTGTCTTGCTGGCCGTTAGGTCGAAATTGTTACCCCCAAAGCTCACCGACACCACCAGCTTCCTGGGATCGGTCAGTGGCACACCAGACACGTCTAGACGTGTTATCACGAGATCGAAGGAGAAAACGGGGAGTTTTCTATCGAATACTGGCTTTTCCGGGACAATTGGAGCTGAGTTTTCGACAGCGGGAATCGGCTTGGACTGTGATTTGCCTTTTTTTCCCTTTCCCTTACCTTTCTTAGGCATCTTGCAGGTAGGATATTGGAGTCTGCCGGGTGGTGTTCAAGAGGCAAAAGGCTTTCCTTTTAAGCTTCACACATATTTATACAATTTACAATGTAAAACCAAACAAATAAAACATTTTGATTACTAAATGAAGAGTATCTCTATAATCAGAGAGTAGCAAATATACATCATGATTTACCTACCGAAGACTATGGTGTTAACAAATACCTTAACGTTTGCATTGGAAACCTGCAATCAAACACGATTTAACACTTTGTCCGCCAGAGAGCAATCTTGGTTCTGGGTTGCGGAATTCGTAGATTTATTGGCAAACGAAATACCGCACTCCAGCCTCCGGGTGCAGCAGCTCCTCTCACCTCCTGGTGAGTGATTCGCCAGCATATTTCAGAAGCGTTTAATGGGAGCACTCATTTGTCTGCCAGCAGAAACAGAAACAGCAGAGCTCCTCCTCGCTTCATGCTTCTCACATCCTGCTCCTTGCTCCTCGCTCGCTGCTCCCAGTGTCGGTGGTTTCGATGCAGCCACAAGGACCATCATCCGGAGGAGGTGCACGCTGTGGCGTATACGTAACGTGCGAAAACCAAGAGTGCTCGCCGGAGCAAAAACATGGGCCAAAGGCACTGCCACTTCTCTTCAACCAATTACTTGTGGGCTGGCCAGCAGAGAACAGACGGAATTAGTTTTGCCAGCAGAAGAAGAAGCACCTTTTGTGTTTTATGGTTTATCCAAAAGGATTTATTAAGGTCCTACTTATGGCTCGCATATACACACACAGCTGTGGTCAAGACAATAGAGCTGGAAAATGTGAAAATGACTTGTTATATGGTCTTGGAAACTATATAGATTCAGTTTCATGTTTTTCTATTTTATTTATGATGCAGGGAGTCAGAGAAGAGATCAGAACTGCACGAAAGCTTGCACCTTGACAGCTTGGTTGCTCTGCACGACACATATATATGATTTATTTTAAACAATTTTTAATAATTCGTTCTTCTTTTTAGATTTTTTTTCAAGCTCTAAACATATATCTTGCAGTTCCAGTACTTCTATTTTCTTCTCAGCTGTGTACAGCCAAGGGCTTACACTCTAATTGGTGGCCTTTTCGGCTTAAGGCCGATGCAAAGTGCCTTTGGCATTTATTTTGCGGCCAGACATTAATTTGGCAAGCAATTAAATTGCAGCTAGACGAGCATTTCGTCGACATGTACAAATATGCAAATAAATGTGGTCTCCACGTAGTCGTCCGTTCCGTCAGAACCCATTCAGCAAATAAATTATGCAATCGAAGGCAGGGCACCAATCCAACCAATGACAATTTGCCGGCAAAATTGTTTTACAATTGCTTTGCTCGACAAAATGGCCAACTAATTAACAAGTCATTAATGCCACGTTTTCGACCAGAGGAATTTTAGGCAATTTCTAGCCACAATTGAAAACGTTTGCTCCGGCACGGCGGTCTCATGTTCACACGTTTCGAGGGGGCGCCAAAATATTTGCACAAGCTCTGGCCAACAATTTTGTAGCAAAATAAGGAATTTTGAGGCACTAGACAGGTAAATACTCTGCAGTATTTGTATTACCCACATTTAATTATTATTCTAACACAACTCAAGGAACGCAAGAACTTTAGACATCAAGAGATGAAGAAAATTCCCTGAAGATCTACCTTAATCACCTTTACTAGTCTTCCCATATTAGTGTATACAAATTAAGTGCTGCAGTTTGCATTCTTTGAACCCAAAAAGCCCCGACTCTGGACCCACTCTTGTCGGTTAGAGCAAATTGGGATATATACAGCCACCATTGTTGTATAATTTATGCACGAGTGGTTTCCACTTGGCCAGCAGAAACTCGCCTGCGCCTGGGACCCGGGCATCCAATTTGTTATTGTTTGGCTATTGGCGTGGACAGCGAGGACCTGACCAGTGAACCCACCCACTACCACTCTCACTGAGCTTTTGACTGCACCAATTTGTATCCAATTAAATCGGCTTAGTTTGTCAGGGAATGCTGGCTGCAAACGTTTTCATTTTTACTGCGAGAATAGTTCGGGAATTCGGGGACTCGGTGGGAGCGATATGTATGCGTCAACCTAATGCGCGAAATTTAATTAAATTTGAACTTAATTTAGATAAGCATGTGAGCTGATTTGATAAATTGCCGGGGAGGGCGTCGTGTGAGTTTTCCTCGCTTTCCCGGGAAGCGTTGCGTGCTAAGCCGCTTACGGAAGGTGTAGCGATAAATAAGAGCGCGATTTTGCACGGGAATCCACCAGCAACAGGCGTGGGGGAGTGTAACAAGGAGTGGCCGGGGTAATTAGAAATCCATTTTGCCGGGCTACCGGGCCTCCGGGACGGGAATCCATTTCGCAGGTCACAGGAGTTCAAAGTTCAACCATTCAGCTCCCAAAAGAACCTTAATCACCGCGGAGGCTTAGGAATCAGTTCTTTTGGGAGTCATTGCAAGATTTTATGATTTGTATGCTTCGTATTCTCAAACTATAGCCTCGCCTCTACTGTTACCTGACCCATATCCCCTTCAGTCCAATGTGATCCAGTGTTCAGTTTATTCTCAACCTTTACACCTTACACCAAACGCGTTTCCAAGTTTACATGAAAACATTTATACGCCGCCAAAAGTTTTGGATTGTTTTCTTCCAAGACTTCCCAGATGGAGTCCGAAGAATTGGAATGTCTCTTCAACATAGTGATCTCCAAGGCAGAGCTGTTGGAGAATGTCGCGGACCCGGAGAAGATCGACGGTTTGGTTAAGATCGCCGAAAACATGGTGGTCATCCCAAACCAACTCATCAATGTCAGTGAATTCGACATCAGCCAGCAGTTCTACTTCGCGATGATTCCTAATGAACTCCGAGAATCCCTGGCCAGCAAGGGAATCGAGGTGGCGCTGCGCTATAACAAATATCTGATGGGCACTGCCGTGATTTCTTTACCAGATACATTTATAGACCAGATTGAATACAAAATGAATGACCTTCTTCACGAGGAAACCCTGCCCCTAATCCGCAAAAAGGATGCCAAAGTGATCGGAACCTTGAGCATCCGTATAGTGCTGATGCAAAAGTGTGGGGAGATTAGTATTGTTGAGCGAAGGTCTAGCAGGAAGTCCTTTAAAAAGTTCAGATCCAGTAAGAGCAGTTCCCTGGGCGTTTCACTAAATAAGATGGAGAAAAAGGAGGAGTGCTTCGGTCTGGGGCCCGAGTTCAATCCCGAGGACGTGCTCTTTGTCGTCGGCGATCCTGATCCCCTCCTAAAGGTTCCCTCCGAGCCCTGTTCCGACCTCTGGTCGGAGGAGGGCGAAGAGCGCCTCAGGCTCGATCTACAGCGCTACCGAAGTCTTAATAGTCGCGTCGTCTTGCCGACCGACGATCCCTGTCCCTGGAAGAAACCCTCGTTCAGCCAACTAAAGAAGCTCACAGAAAAGTACGGTAGGATCATAGATTCGGTGACGGAGAAGGCGAGGCAAGTGGGCGGGACCACCATGGATTCCCCTCCCAAAAATGCTATGGCTGCTACCATTGGGACACCCCGGGAGGTTCGCACTGAGCGGTGGATCCCAGTGCCAAGGGAATCGGAAGAGGAGTACGGCGTGAAGCCCATTCGCCACTGTCCTGTCTGCCTGTACCCGATGTCTTGGATGCCGAGGTACAGCCCTTGCCCCAATTGCAATACCAGACCACGTTCCGTGCTGAAGGCAGAAAGTGGAGAGATGCAGATGACCGCCAACGAGATCGTGGCCGAGCAGCTGGTCAGGCCGAAGGGCACGGATTTCTGTGTGTCTCCCTGCGAGGAAAAGCCTCAGCCTATGGTGAACACGGACTCGGATGCAGAGTGTCCGCCGTGCCGCTGCACATGCAAGGACGGCAAATTTTGCGCCCACTGTCGCATCCGCAAGTTGTGCGTGGAAATCTTCGATAGCGAAGAAGAGGCGAAGAAGCACATGAAGGTGCAGGCGGAACAGCGCCTCGAACGCTATCCCCATCCCCGCTCCAGTGAAGACTTTGGCCTGATTTCAGGGCCCGAGGACGATGACCGACCCTACCTCTCGAGGGTCTTCTCCGAGATGAAGAGCCTGTATGCCCTCCACGACAACAGGAAGATCAAGGCCATCCAACAGCGCTGCAAGTCCCAGACATTGCTGACCATAAGATCTGCCCCTAGTCTATACCAGTCACAGCACTTTGGGTTTAATGCCCACGCCAGGGAATCTTCTAATCGCCAGAATGCTGGCCATAAGTCTGGCCATAAGGATTGCCTACCGCCAGACTCCTTGGTGCCTCGCCGCCATGGCTGGGATTGGCCGCGAAGCATTGAGGCCAGGAAGTACGGCTGGCGACCTGGAGCCATCCAGAGGGCAGCCTTGCATGTGATGCGCTTCTTCCTCACCTCCGAGGAGGATCGCAATCCACTAGACAAGATCCTCGCAGAGAACGAGATTCAACAGCAACCAAACTCACCGGTGCTGAACATTTGCAAGCGGGATGGTGATATCTTTGTCACCTTGCGCCCGCTGGCCTATCTAGGAAAGAAGCAGAAGCCCATCACATTTAGGATCGTGAAGAGCCACCTAGCGGTGGCCCTGCGCCAGATCAAGCGCTCTCTCAAGGATCAGGGTTTCGGGAAGTGCGCCTGTCACAAGTCCCTCATGCTGTGTACCTGTCGTAACTCCTTGGAGAAGTTCCAGCTGAACAAGGCGCTCCGGAGGGAGTGCAAGCGTCGCTTCATTAAGCCATGCCCGGAGCACCTGGTGCTTACCGACACCAGTGTCAGCGACTTAGAGTTCAACCTGGATATTCATCCTCCTTCTGAAAGTTGC
>JAEIHY010017306.1:0-14717 GCA_018904565.1 Drosophila tsacasi | reverse complement strand
TTGATCCCCAGAACACGAATTTCCGTGCCGCATAAACGATTTTTAAATCGACCCGCCCTACTACACAGTCATATTCAAATCAAGTTTTGACTGTTGCTTATTTTCCTGCCAAGCAAGCATTGGAAATTCGTTCATCTGGGAAATTGTCATTCTCATTCTCATTCTTATTCTGATTCTCATTCTCTTACTTGTGAGCGTACGTGAAACAACCTCCAGTGTATTAAAAAAAAAAAACTTTTTACACTCAGTTTCGAAAAAGTTCATACGGAAACAGACAACTTTTTGGCTACCTTTTTCCAACGACTGTTAAAAGACCTAAGGCTAGCGACTGATACCACAGATTTTGGCAACAACAGTGTGAGTATTGGGGTGAAAACCGCAAACAAGTCAACGCGAAAATGTTTTAAGAACAAGTTTTTGAAATCGGTAGCCCGTTACCAGTGCTGTCGGTTTATCCAACTACAGCCATTCTCTGTGCTATTTCCCCACTAGAACTAGCGTTGTTATAATTTATTTAGCTTATGTTGGCTTATTTTGGCTCGAATCTAAATTATACGGATGAATATAGCCTGGCAACGCTGCCCGTTACACGCGTTGGTTATGCTGACAAAAGGTCTGCGGTGTGAAACCCTCGCTTTATCCTCGTTGCAACATGTTTGATCGAACATATTAGAGCAGCTTGGCGCGAAACGTTTGTACATGGCAACAAATAACAGCGACCTTAAGTTCTTCAATATTTCGAACAATTCCTTAAATTTCGTTAGATTATTTAAGTGACTTTCAAAACAAAAGTTGCTAAGATTTAACATTGAATTACTACTTGTTAGAGGCAGTCTTGTAAAGTTGTTTGCAATTAATTCCTTGTGGCTTGTGGTACGAAAATAAATCTATATATTGCCGAAGTACCCTTACATTACAAAGAATTGACTAAATATGTGCCTTGAAAACAGTCAATAAACGGAAGTATTTTTCGGAATCAAAAACTCGTCTTGGCCTGAGGCTATAAGCTATACAAGCTTATTTCGATTTCTTGCAGTGCCGAAACACACGCAACATCGAGCCGCAACGACGTTGCCACTTTGTGGATTTCAACTGTGTCTCTTTCCAGTTTTGCCAGTTTAGCTATTTTAGCTATTTAGCTATATACATATGGAGAAATGGAGAAATAGAAACAGAGCGAGGTGGGAAATAGAGATAGATAGAGACATATGTATATAGAAGAGAGAGGTAGATAGATAGCGACAGAGTGTTACAATTATGATCAAAAACCTCTTAATAGAGTGGTCACGCTTCAAAAGAATAAACATTTTCCGCATTTTCGAATTTTCCCGCCATCACTGCTCAAATATCAATGACACCTCTGGTTCCCATGCCCATTATACAATCATAGTAAGTAGTCTCGTCGGAAAAATCTGGTACCTCTTCAATCATTACAATGAGTGCGAGTGAGAGGGGCTCAACCTAGTAAGTGCGAGCGAAACGACAATAGAATGTGTTGCTAATCTTTTGTTTAAATTCTTAATTCTAAAATATATTCTAGTCTTGACGTATAATCTAATATTTAAATTTTCGGCCGCTTTTATCAATTTTTCTTTTACATTTTTTGTTATTGTAAATGTGTCATTGACAAAAGATAAAAATAAAAGTTCCAACTTCTTAATTTCTTCTATGAACTACGTCTTTTCGGCACACATTGCAAAAAGTAATTTCACACAAGGGTTCACTACGAAAAACGAACTGAAACGACTGAAGCAAAACCCGAGCGCCGGACAGCCGACGAGACTACCCACTATGATTTTATCATGCCCATGCCACTTCGTGTGCGCTTCGTGCGTTTACCCGAGCTGCCTTCGGCCTGCCGACTTGCCACCAACGATATTCGTTTGAAACTTGAAATTCAGACTGAATTATTCAGTTGAAATTGGTAGCGGCAGCGATTTGACGTACGAGAGTTGGCCACCGAATCATGAAACGTGCAACAATTTATCTTAATAATCGAAAAAAATGTGACAAATCCAAACGAAGAAATTAAAGAATCTACTCTAGATTTAAATATTTTTTGTCTCGATCACCATCTAGCTTTAATAGTGCTTTTTTTTTTTTGAAAAGCACCGCGGCTAACGTGTGAATCGGCGAAGTTCGATTAGGAAATCACGAATTCTTATCAATAATGCCGAACGGTTTTCGTAGTAGTGTTTACGTAATTCAAAAAAAAAATAATATAGTTAGTAAGTAGTAGGTTAAATAATAATTTTTTGTTGTTGTGCCGCGAGTGAGTGAGCAAAAGCAGCGAAGGAAAACGGAAAACTGCAGCGTGGAAAATACGCAAAACTACCTGTTGGAGGTACGAGATCTCTCTCTCTCCCTCCCTCTCTCTCTCCGTCTCAGCGGGGATTTATTGAAGGTCGCGCCGGTGCCGTGACCAGTGCACGTGCGTTTTTCCACAAAAATATCCATTAATAAAAAAATAAAGGATATATAGAAATAAAAGTAAAAGAAATAAAAACAAGTCATTATGGCTTGCTCCGCGTCCCACCTGCACTCTGCGAGGCCGCGCCTCATCCCGCTTATTATCCTGATCCTGCCCTGGCTCATCGCCGGCTTCAACCTCGAGCAGCGGCTGCCCATTGTCAAGTTCGGGCACCAGCACTCGCACTTCGGCTACTCGGTGGCCACCCACACAATTGGCGAGGCCCATTGGCCCAACAAGACGAATTGGTAAGTCCAAAGTTGGCGCCAAAAAGAAATCTTAGGAAACACAGCAGAAAGTTGGAAAGTTATGCAACTAACTTACAATCTTACAATAAATCTGTTGGAAATATATATTTAATAAGATATCTTAAAAGTATGATTAAGATACATGTAGTTCAGCTAGGTTAATTTTCTTTAAAACAACTCAAAGCAATTATTAAGAAATAATCTGTGAAGTTGAAAATACATAATATCTCTAGAAATAATTTTTCCCAATGGTCAAGAACCAAAGTTCAGCTTGGTCTTTCCATAAAATCTTAAGAATCTGTGAGGTTTAAAATATGTATCTTTATGTAACTTCTTGTCCAAGACACTTTGTTATAAGAATCTTTCTTTATAAACAAAGAAACATAGTTAGAAATACAGTTTGTATTCTTAAGACCCTTATAAATAATTTACAGTATAAATATAAATTTATATCATACCCTTGCTGGAGCACCCAAGATTACCTAATCTTGGTAACTCTACCTTAAAATTCTTGCCTCAAATTTCCAAAACCAACAACAAAATGTAAGGTAACGCTGAAGCGTTGAAGCGATTTCAGGTAACAAAAAAGAATCGCCAACAAGTGGTTCTCTCTCTACGAAATTCTTGGGAATCTCCTGGGTGCCCGAAAGCAAACAGGTTTTGATTTTTGCCAAATCGATTTTAACTTTAATTGACTGGCATTGATTGTTATTAATCAGCGGCAGCAGCAGCAGCAGAAGCCGGCCAACAACAATAACAGCCTTAAATAATAATAATTTGCATTGCAATCGCCATACGATGCTTGCTAATGCGCGAAACTTGTTTCGGAGTCGTGTTTTTTGTACACTTTTTTATATAGTCGCTGCTGGGATTAGCATAAAGTGTTTGGATATTGATTATTTTGAGAGATGATGCCAGGGCTTAAAGAGATTAAATAATAGTTAAGGCCATGAGCTCGCTGCCAGAAGTGCAGTTAAGCGAGGAAATTTCACTTGGAATATTATAAAGTTAAGCATAAAAAATATTTGGACAATGAAAAGATATTTAAATAGGAATTTAAGAATTAAAGGAGTTTCTCAATATTATTAATATATTTATATATTTATATTCATTATTATGAATATATTTATTTTATTATTTTTATCAATATAATTTTTCTGAACAAACTAAATGAAAAGTTTCAAATTTCAAAATTCCTATTTATCCAAAGCGTAAGAAATAATTTTAAAATGTTCACCAATTTAAAACTACAATTTGTACGTTTTTAAAGTCGTTTTGGCAGATAAAGTCCAACTTATTTGCTTAGCGATAGTAAAATGAGTTCTTGGCGCGGACGTTTATTATTTGTGTGTTGTTTTTAGAACTCTTTTTAATATTTCACTTTTCCATTTGTTTATTTCACATTTGTCTTTTATGTATTTTATTTGTTTATTTTTTTTTATTTTTGCAAATATTTGTGACTCGCTTATCGCGTTTTTTCGCCCCATTTTTATGAGTGTGCTCCGCTATCAGCCTGAGATAGCCTGCAGACGAATGGAGGAGAACAGACAAAATATTTGTCTTCCTTTCGGGGAATTGCTTAACCCTCGACTGCCCCCGGCTTCCGCCTGCCTTCTTCTCGCTTGTGATTAACCCTTTTTGCACTCGCGAAGCGGATGTTTGGATTAATTTGAGTCGAGTTTACCCTGGTGGTGACGATTGCCTGTTGATGGCTCAACCCCATTAAAGGTGTCACCGGTCTGACTAGGCTTCCTCCTTAACAAGTCGGTGACCATGTCTATATATATATATATATAGAAGCCCCTATATCCCCCTATAGCCCCCCTTGGGCTCTGCTTCGATTTCCGAGCCAAACTCGGCAGACAAAACGGAGCCAGACGTCGGCGGCCATAAAAATGGGCAGACAGCAAATCTGGAATCAATACAAGACATGCGGCCAAAAGGCACTGTAAATAAAAATATATTAAAAAAATATATAAAAATATATACAGCAAAGTGTTTAAAAACATAACAACAAAATATACAAACATCAAAAATAAATACAACATTGATGTTACATTCGGTAAAACAAAGCTATAATATATTTTATATTAGTTAGTCAATTTATTTCATCAAAGCTCTCAAACAATATTTTGTAAATATATATTTATATATATATATATATTATTCAATATATTTTAAAAGGGTATGAGTATTATCGATTTTTAATCAATAAATTAAATATTAGATTAAAAAAACGGTCAAATAAAACCTCAAACAAATTTCATAAATATCAATTTGTAAATAATTCTAAGCTAGTTTTCTCTGGAGATCTATTTCAAAATATATCTTTTACGCATCACCTATTTAAGGGACTTTTTTCTACGTGTAGCCTCTCCCCCCCTCTCTCTCTCCTTTAAGTTTGCTTCTTAGTGGGTCAAAGCAATTACACTTGCGCCTAATCGAGATTTCAACCTCCTTCTAGATGGAGAGAAAGACGCCTGCTCGCCGGCTGATCTTACCGAAGCGGGAAATGCCGCCATCAGGCGACATTCCCACGGAGGAGTCCAAACAAATGGCGGAAAAACTGAAAATGGTTAAGGAGAGGGCCACCGCTATTATGAATGACCACAAAAAGGGCTCGTCGAAGGTTAGGCAGCGTGTCCTCGTCCTGTGGATAACACTCAAGGAACTGATTGAGAATATTGAGATTATTCAGAATGGCGCCGCTACCAATAAGCCTTCTTCAGTTGCAAATAATAAGCCTTCTTCAGTTAAACCCCGTAATATAATACCACCTAAGTCGAAGGAACAAATAATCTTTGAGAAACTAGAGAAGCGTCTTGAGGAGAGGCAGGAGAATATTAAAAATGGAACTCCTGACAAGGACTTTGACAAGTTTCAACGCGAGGAGCAGTACATCGAGAAGCAGCTCCGAGCGGAGCAGGAGAAAGTGCATCAATGGTACCAGGATAGGGCTGCCACTGACTCTCGCTCTGCCACTAACTCTCGCTCGGCCACTGACTCTCGCTCGGCCACTGACTCTCATGCTCCCATGCTACCTAGAAATCTATCTACGATGTGGCGTTCTTTCATGGAGCTGGCAAATCGGGGAATTACATTCCTACGAAACAACATGAATTGAAATTATACTATATTCATGCCAGACTCAATATGTTGTTGCCAAATTTGAAGTCTTTAAATTCAAGCACGTCTTTCTTCCACAACAACCCACTAGAGCCTCAATAGTGCCACATAATGGCGGCCTCAAAAAGGAAATTTACAAATTTAACACTTTTTGCTATACAAATAAACTTTCGGACAATTTTTGCTTGTTTTCATCTCTTTTGGGGTTTTTCGGAGGGTAGTCTCCCATGTCATATGTACATACATATATCTTATCCCGGTGACTGCTCTGCATGACCAATTAGGAGCCATGCAATTGTCGCAGGGCACGATCAAGGCTAAGCTTGGTTTATGGGGTCGGAAGAGAATGAAGAATATGCACATATTTATGTGTATATAGTATGAGGTAAAGGTACAAAGGCCGCCGCACTGCAATCAAAAAACCATTTACACGTTCACTCGCACGATCCGTGCTTCCCCGAATCCGTGATGGTGCCCCTCCATGTCCATGGGAGCTTTTGATTTGACGACGGGGGGCCAACGTCATGTCGGTCATTCAGTACAGGTACAATCCCCCCTATCACACTCGTATGTCCATTTCTGTCACGCTCCATCACGCGGTCGTGTGTGGTCACTGTTACCTCGGCTCACGCGTGAGACATTTGGAAAGAAGCAGGAACGTTGGGAAAGGAACGTAAGTAGTTGGGAACATTGGATTGTGTGCATCCTTGTAAAGAATATTTTATTTTTGAACTAAAAAATGTATATAAATACAAGGAAACTGTTGTTTAAAAAAAAAAACAACAAGAAGAATCGTTACTGTATTGGTAATGTAGAATTGTTAGAAATCCATTGAAGAAATAATTAATTTAGTGTTAAATACTATTGACTCATAATGCCATAATTTTTTATGTGTAACAAACGTGCTAATTGTTGACTCGTTTTAGAAATAATCATAAATATATATCGGTATATCGCTTAAAAACCAATGGACCAAAAAAGCAAATAATAATACAAAAAAAGGTCAAACCATAAACATGTTTCATTTAAACTCAAAGCTTCATTTAAATTGTTTGTGATTAAGTGCGGTTCTCCACTGATTCACTGCGTTCCCTGCAGATCCATTGCATTCTCATTCCTTTTCCTTCGTTTCGTTCCGTTTCCCTTTTCCTAATATCCTTCCGCTTTGTTCCGTTCCTCGTGCATTCCTTGCCATCCGTTGCATTTATGACGCACATAAGCGGAACAAGAAGATCGAGACGTTGCATTATCTGACCGGATGCGAGAAGACGTTTTTATTCTCAGTGAAGACCAGGGACAAGCACAAATAGTTGCTGATAATATATTATTCGCATCACTTTATATTTACATTTTTATTAATATTTTATTTGTATAGCAAAAAGTGATGATAAGTGCAGTGCAGTGCGATGCAACCTTGAATTTCCATCTCGCTTCGCGTTCCCTTCGCTCCTTTGTTAGCATTCTGCGATTGTCCCATATTTGTTTTACTAATGAGAAATATGTCACTCAGGTGCAGATATATATACATATTGTACATATATGGGTACGTGATCAGGGCAACGACGTGACGCCCTCGTTTGCCTCAATTTAAATACAGGTACAAATTGAGATACGGATCAATTGATGGGCTAGACTCTCCTCGATTAAGGTGCTCACACACCCTAGTTGCGAATTTATTTATTATATTTATATATATATATATATGTATATTATATAACTTTTAATTAGCATTAATAAACACTTGCATAAGACTTGTTAAAACTAGAGCGCCTTTTGATAAGATAGGACACAGTTCGTTGACTGTGACTGGCTCTTTAAATCTTTGGTATATCTTGTGTGGATTCTCTTGGATATCTTGCAGATACTTTTGTAGATTCTGAAGATCTTGCAGATCTTCTTCCCTAGTGTTTTACTGCCACCATGTGTTCCGGGTTTTGCGCCAAAATAAAAACGGAGAATGGTACGGGAAAAAAAAGAACGTTTCTTTTCGTTTCGTTTCGGCGAAATGAGGTCAACAGACGCCAAACAGGCGCCCGAAGAAGGGGAGCAGCGGCGGGGGAGGGCAAAGGGTAGGGGTGATGGCTACTGGGTGGTTTTTTTCTTTTGTCTGGGGGTGGTGGCTGGGTGGTGTTGGGGCCGGTCGACACTTTATGGTTATTATTGTTGCGACTGGTCCCCATGTATCTATGTATCTAAGTATCTCTCTCTGTACAGCCAAACAGCCCATTCCTCATGTCTGAACACACACCCAACACGCACACACACACACACCCCTCCAAGTCATAAACAAATGAAGCCAAAAACGCAAAATTCGAAAAGCAAAAAAGAGCGCCAAACTAACAGACAAGGAAATGGGCAAAAAACACTTGCTAAGGCCCGCTGTAAGCTGGCCGACATGTGTGTATACGTAATAAATATAAGCTAGAAACAGTGCGGGTCAGAAGAGTAGATATGTATGTAAATATAAATAAAAGATGAATAATATATAAACTATATAAAATATGTATATCAAATATTTAGATTGCTTATAAATTTCTTAAATTCCATCTAATAAATTTTCGCTTTCAAATTTACACCAATAAAAAGTTAAAAATATATATATTTCTGGGGGATAACATATTCGGCTTATTTTATCTATTAGTCGCTTTTCCAACGGTCTTTTTCTTAAACAAAAAAAAAGTTATTTATGCAAATGAATTCTTAACGAAATATAATTAATATACAATGTATTTTAGTTTTAGGTAACACTATTATTTTGACATTTGCTATGGGAGCATCCATCATATGGAGAGCCAGAACCGATCGTATGGCATTAAGTGCCCAACTATTTCTAAGGCTGCCCCAGGGTTGAGCATAGAGGGGGCAGAACAGGGGTTAAAAACCGGCGAGGACGATGAGGTTGCGGGACGGCCACAGATCCGATCCATGAGAACGAACACAGTTCACTTGTTCAATTTTAGCAAATCCACTCAGGGACACAGTAAAAAATCTTAAGTTTCTTATTCTTATTCTTTCTTTGAAGTTATCAATATATTTTTCAATTGATTCGAGATAAATATTAGTATATTTTTAGTATACCAAATTATTTCTTGATTTGTTAAAAGAATGAAATATATTTATTTAAGAAAGATTTATGAAAATAAATACATATTAGTTTAATGTTTGCCTCAAAATTTGTTAAACAAAATTCAGTTTATTTTTGTGTACAGAATATGAATGTATGCAAGTAATACAACAAACAAAAAAATGTAAGACACTTAAGCAGAAAATAAACAAATTAATAAACATTTATATTGATTATTTCCACATTAAATAATACAAAACCTTAAAAGAAATCGATAAAAAAAATTTCAAGCTATACTATTTATTTTCTTATTTCATGTTTACATATTTTTGTTTAATACTCTGCCAGTTCTTAGTGTATCAGTACCATGAAACCGATGAGCAGGCCATAAACATGCGTGAAAATTCAATTGATTTTCCGGGGAGTCGCCGCAGCGAAGGCGGCAGAGTTAGTTGTGCGTATTTATAGAAAATATCTGGGGGAAAAATTGGGGAAACTAACAGAAAAAAAACCAAAACAACAACAACAAAATTGCCCATTTCTGTGTGGGAAACAAGACTCGATGCGGATTGCGGCAAGCCGATCCTTGGGCAGCGGCAGCTGTGGAGTGTGTGCGGATTGGCGAGATACAGATACAAAATTGGAGAAATACGGCGACTAATGAGATCCACAAACACACACACACACACCCTACTCCCAACACACTCCTCTTAACACACTTCTCCTCTTAACCCCTGTCATAAGTGTGGGCGTCCCTTGATTTATTGCCAATTGCTTGGCACCGAAGAATCGCGCCCAGAAGAGTCGTGAAGAGCCGCGTGGCAAAAACCGAATCTGATTTCGAATCCGAATCAAAATAAGAAAGAAAAAAATAAAACAGCGTGGGTTACTTGCAAAAAAATAGAAGAAACTGGAAAAATCAAACGCTCACGAAGATATTAAAAAAGAGCCCACGCCTTGGGGTGAGCAGGAGAAGAGCCCACTCTGAAGAATTGTGTCCCCATGAGCCACGATAAATCAATAAGAACCGAAATACGGCAACCGTTTCGTCTCTGCAACTGAAGGAACTCCGCAGGAACTCCAACAAATTGTCGCAACCGAATAATGATGGAGAGAATCTTCAGTGGGTGCAGAATCTCCCACAGAATTGGCAGCAGAAGAACTCCATAGGAACCCCAACAAATTGTTGCAACCGCTTAATTACATAGAGAATATTCCAAGTCTCGTCAGTGGGTGTAGAATCTTCTGTAGAATTGCCTGCAGAAGATTTGTGTTTCGGAAAAGAAAGACTAATCAGTGTAAAAGAATTGATGATTAGAAAAATCTAAGAGATCTAAGTGTAGAAGAATTGGTAATAAGGATAGAACAATTAATGATTGGAGAAGAAGGAGATCTAAGGAATGAAAAAGTGATGTTTAGAGAAGAACGAGATTTAAGGGAAGTATAATTGTTCTTGTATAAATGTTCTTGTATAAAACACAAGCAATTAAAAAAACAGACCTATGTATATAAAAATATATACAAAATACGCAAATCTTTATCCTAAATAATTATAATAAATAAGAAGATACCTCAATAGTATCTCGATTAATATTTGCAACCAAACTGGAGCATGAGAAAGTGCCAAAGATCTTCAGTTATTAATCGCCGTTAAAGCGGAGATACATGAGAAAGCCAGACCTCGACCGCAGATCTGAAACCTCAAATATCTAGGGATCACACATCTCCGATCCGCAGACACGCAGATTCAGATTCAGATTTCGGATTCGGATTTGTGGCATTAACCCTGGGTTCTTGCTCTTGGGTTGGGTGAGATTTATGGAGCAAATGCCGTGCTCTTCTCTGCTATTTTCTGTGTGTCTGCCCCGCGGGCCTAAGCCATGGGAGAAGAAGAATTGTGCGAATGAAACTCGTTACCATGGCGGCAAAAAAGCCGGGCAGGGAGGGGTTAAGGCAAAGCAGGCCAGAGCCAGACAAAGCCGCAGATGGATCAAAGCATTGCCAATACTCCCGATTCCTACCTATGCGGGGATGCAGAGCCAGAAAAATGTATCGTTACGCATTTTTCAATTGAATTTTATTTTTAATATTTTCTACAGTTTTGGCAGTTGTTTTAAGACATTTTTGAGGAAGATTTTACAAGGTTTTGAGGTAGTTTTAAGGAAGTTTTGAAGAAGTTTTGAGGAGGTTTTCAGGAAGTTTTGAGAAAGTTTTTAGGAAGTTTTAAAAAAGTTCAAGATGTGTTGATGAAGTTTTAAAGGCGTTTTTTAGAAAATGTAAATAATTTCTTGAGATTTTTTCAATAAGTTTTAGAAAAGAATTGATATAGTTTTGAAGAAGTTTTTAAAAATTATTAAAATAGTTGTATAGAAATATTAAAGAAGATTTGAATAAGTTTTGAGAAAGTTGTAAGAAAGTTTTGAAAAAGATTTGAAGAAGTTTTTTAGAAGTTATAAAGAAGCTATTTTTATTTATATATATATTTATTCTTTATTTTTGTAGAAAGTTGTCTTGGAAAGTTTTCAAAGCTCTCTTTAATACGTGTTTATATGTTCTTTCAGAACTTGTGCAAGAACAATCCAATTTATGATATTTAAGCCATTAAATTGGCCCATACTTTCGCCCAGTGCATTTGTAGTAAGCTGAAACTTTGCGTTGGGATCGCTCTCCATCTTCAAGTGGTCCGGACTCCAGACCCCTCTTGCCGCCGCCCCCCTGGGAAGCCGCTGGAGTCCAGCAAAATCCGGTCCCGGTGGCGGCTGCTGCGTCGTCTTCGGCGATCGTGCTCTGGTCGTGGCTGTGTTGCTTGCTTCTAATGAAAATTGACGCCGTGCTGGTAATTTAAGTTGTTTTCGTTCGGTTTCGGCTTTTACTCTGTGTTTGTTGGTTGTTGTTTTTTACTGTATTTTTCCCCCCTTTTTTCGGGGGCTCTCTTGGCTCGAATGTAACGAAATGCCGGCCAGAATGGCAGTTTGTTCAGCATTTTTTCATTTTTGAAGAAACGAAGATCGTATCGAAAATTGATCACTCTTGGCAGTGTTATGCCAAGTCTGCACGAGCTACCCTATTTCTTTGATCAGTTTAAGGCCAGGCATTTTGTATTTATATTTTTATTTTGGCATACAATAAGTTTCCCAATGACTTTTCCGCTTAAAAAAAAAAAATCTTTGCTCCCATTGTTTTTGATCTAAAAATATTGAAGAGTTAAAGCTTTGAGCTTTGAGTTTCCCAATGATTTAAGTCTTATTTATGGCTATTTAAAGTCTCATGTTGTGACACCGGAAAATCGATCAAATCAAGCGTTTACATTCACGCTTTTTTCCCCGCTATTTTCCTCAGCCTTTTCCCATTTTCTTCTGCGTTTTACTTCGCTACAAATTATGGCCTCAGACTCGACGCGTCGTTGGCTTCGCGCAATTTGGTTGCAACTGCCTCACTTTCCCCCGGCGCTTTTTCCTGCATTTTCCCCTGGATCTTCTTTTCACATGCTGCTGTGAGATTTTCGTGGCTCGTTTATTTATTATGATTATTTATTTTGTTTTTACTTAGAGTTTGGTGCCTCCTCTGCCGGGCTGGCGGGCTGCCGTACC
The DNA here is from genome assembly GCA_018904565.1 of Drosophila tsacasi. Lineage (NCBI taxonomy): Eukaryota > Metazoa > Arthropoda > Insecta > Diptera > Drosophilidae > Drosophila > Drosophila tsacasi. Next base: position 2,219 of record JAEIHY010017306.1, on the reverse strand, counting down.
ACAGATGTTGGCAGTTCATCAGTTCGGCGTTGGAAAATCATTGGAAAATGGAAAAACACACGGAAAAGCGAGGCAGCGCGCACTCTGAGGATTGATTAGATTTGTTCAGTTGAAGTTTTTCCCCCCTAAAAATGCCACCTCCCCTCCCCTTGTCGCCCACTTTTAAGACGTCTCTGTTGTCCGCCCACCGTCCCTAGCTAAACACTTTAAAAAAAATATATATATATATTTTCCTTAAAATATAATTGCTATTAATGCAATTAAAGCTTATAAATATAATAACTAAGATATTAATACATTATTCTGAATTCGGAAAACTGTTCTGGGCTAGTTTTTCAAAGGTAAATAAAACTGCATACTGATGTCGATGCTGATCATGAATATGTATGATTTTTAGGATCGAAAGTGGCCTAAAAAGGATTTACAATTTTTTTTTTTATGAAAAAAAACCCTTAAACAAAAATTGGAACTTAAAGTTGTTAAAAATTTATAGCGAGGTAAATTGGGTTTTTATACTCTTAAAAAGTGATGAAGTAAAACAACAAATAGAAAAAAAAGCCACAATCTTGAATTTTCGGTATTTTCAAGAAAGACTTCTCTCTGATTTTTGGCCAAAATGCAAATCCTGTCGTGGCAAATCAACTTGCCACGCCCACCCTGCCACACACACACAGACACACACTCTGTGTGTTTGACACGTGGGCGTTGTTGTGCCATGTTTGCTTGACGAATTTTGACTTGGCTCGAAAGGCTTCGACTTGGGCTTCGGTTTTGGTTTAGGTTTCGGTTTCGGGCTCGGTTTCTCAGCTGCAACTTCCAACACCCAGACTTGCCTTTGGCTTAGCATCGACTTTAGCCCCGACTTCAGCTTCGACTTGGGGCAACTTCGACTTCAACTTCAACTTCTTGGATTGCGACGACTGCGTGTGGGCGCCAAAATCGAAAACTGCGATGGCGACACAACTCTTGATAAGAATGAACATAAACTCGTATATAGACTCGTACTTATGAACACACTCCACACACACACTTCACACACATCGATGTTGACAAGCTTGCACTGCCGGCACTTTTACCAAAAACAAAAAAAAATAAATAAACAACAACAAGACCTAGAAAGAACCTAACACTGGGTTCAAGTCCAAGCATTTAATGCTCTTTAAAAAATAGATTTACTTAAAAGAATGAGTTTAAAATGATTTTAAATAAGAAATATAATTTAAAATCATTTTAATATATTAGAAAAACTAAGAAAAAGATCCAGAAATTCAGGGGAATTTAATAAATAAGCGCAAAAGATTTATCTTTGAATATGATTCAAATGAATACATATTTATTTGAAAATTTAGAGTTCTTAAAATTGAAAAACAATGGTTTTTAAAAACAGACATTATTCTTATCTTAAACCGCTTGGAAATTCCAAGCTCATTATAAGGAAAAAGCTTTGTATATATGAAAAATTAGTTAAAAATTTATATTTCTTAAGGAAATATTATGTCTAATTTAATATGATTTTTAGTTAAACCTATAAAGAGACTTAAAAACCTTATTCTTATTTGTATTTCTCTGTCATTTTAATAAGTTCTTAAGCCAAAAGGTTTCAACTTCATTTTGTGAATGTATATAAAGCAAAATCCTTGAATATATATTATCAATAATTCTATTTAATCTCTAAATACCTATGAACACCACAAATATATATATAAACTCGATCCCAATAGCCATTATACCTCTCCCAAAAACAAAAAAAAAAGCATACAACGAGTGACAGCCTCAACTCGTTTATGTTGTTGTCGCCGTGTTTTATGTACTTTATGTACACTTTATGAGCTGTATTACTAGTAGTGGAGTCCATAGACCTGCTTTTTCCGCTTTTCTCTGAGTTCCCCGAGTTCCCTGAGTTCCCTCGGCTTCCCCCGCCTGACTGTATTTGCTTTCCAGGTAAGACTGCAACATGGCTTTGGAGACGGCGACGTTTATCTGGTGGTATCTCTCTCCTGTGTGTGGGTCTTCGGTCTGCAACTCCCCATGGGTTAATTGATAAGGTTATTGTTTTTTCGACGCCGTCGTCGTTGTCGTTGTCGTCGTTCCCTTTTTTTTCAGAGGGCGTATTCCCAGTTCCATTCCCCTCGAGACAAGCCCCAAATGGGGGCGTTCTCCCAGCCCAGAAAAGAGGTGCGATTAAGCCAAAGGCGTTCACACAAAAAAAAAAAAAAAAA
>JAEIHY010017304.1:0-15683 GCA_018904565.1 Drosophila tsacasi | reverse complement strand
TCCTGTTTATTAAATATACTTAACTTAATGGAAGTTCTACTGTATCTCAGTGTGGGCATCCCCATGCCTTGGATCCCTCGATCCAGTGGGATCCCTGACTCTCCCCTACCCATCCAAAGCCAGCAGCCGCAAACAACTTCATCGGAGTATTAGAACTGCTGTTTGTTGATTTTTCAAATGCCACAAAAGCCTTTTGTCTGTCTGTCTGCCTGCCTGCCTGCCTGCCTGTCCGTTCAACAAGCCGACCAATCGCCACTTGAGTGCCAATGAAGTGGCAGAAAGTCATTCACGAAGTGCCGATTACTCGCGAAAAGAGGTCTTACATAAGTGAGAGATAAAGCCAGAGATTTGGCTGGAAGCTACCTGAGGGCAGAGGGATTTTGGAGAGAAATTTTCCATGACTGAAAGCCAAGAAACCATAAATTCAAGGCAATTTGTATTAATTAATGTTAATTTTCCTATATTTCTCAAGTTAAGGGCGCTTTTTTTCGTAAGTTAAGGGTAAATTGTTCTCGTTGTGCTGGAAAATCTCTCAACTTGTTCTGACATCAAAGGAATGAACTGACGGTTGCCGGTATAAATTTTTAGGGGAAGGAAAAAATTTGATTAATTCTATGATTAAATCCCATTAAACTAATACAATACTCACAATTCTTAAACTGCAGATTTTATTTCACCATTAAAATCATCTTAATATTCCAATGTACTTTTCTGGCCGCAATCAAAGGCCAACAACATGAGTTTTTATTTTGTTATTCGCCCAGTCAATGTTTCAATGGCACTTCCTACTTGTCGCCGTGTTGTTAAGCAATTTAACGCGCTGACATAAGGTTAGAAGGCCGCGCCAGTCGAGTCTTTGGCCACCTCTTTGTGCCTTATCACCTGCCGCCGCCAGGTTGTGCGGGTCTGAGGTTGCCCCCCAGTCAAGTCAATGCACAATTTGCATGCATGTCACGTTCCCTGCAACGATGACGGCTTCGTCACCTGGCCCAGGCATTGCCGCTGGCCGACGAGAGCGGCTAAAAATGTGTATATTTCAAGCTGCAAATGATACACAAAACAATGGGGTAGGAAAACATACAAAGGTTAAGCGAAGGACAAGCCGAGAAATAAATACTCTTCCTTAATGCAGAACAACTGCATTTTAAGTTTAGCTAATTTCAACGTTATTTAATTTATGTTTTTCTGAGACATATGTACCTTAAAGCTAAACAAAGGACAAGCTGACAAATAAATACTATTTCCTTAAGAGAGGTGTCAATGCAGAACAACTGGAAATTAAGTTTAGCAATTTAATTTTATATTTTTTTAGGACATTCCCTTTACAAAAATCTAACACTGACACTTCTCCTCATTGAGCAATACATTTTCTTTTCTCTGTCAAATTAAAGACAAATTCCATTTACCCATCATCATCTGCCAAGACACATCACTTTTGTTTCTGTTGATTTTTTTTTGTTTTTTTTTTTTTTTTATAAAAAATAAACCACCAGCAGAGCTCACAACTCGTGAGCAAAATATATATTTAAACCGCAACAAACAATAATTGGAAACGAAAATGTTGAAAGTCAATTAAAGAGCTTTGACCATGTATTTGTCTGTGCGCTAAGTGAGTTGAATTCTTAGGCGCTGGCGCCGCTGTGAGTTACGATTTCTCAGAATGCGCCATAATCGAAAAAAAAANGCCTCGATATTGGGAAATGCAGGGGGAGTTATCTATGGAGCGGTTGAGATGACGAAGCAACTGGAGGAGAGCTCCAGGGGGGAGGGGAGCGAGCATAAAAGTTGCAATTACATTTTGCCTTTCAAACCAAACGATGATGAATATAATGAAGTTGTTGTGGATGCACTGTGGAAACAATGCTCTGCCAACAAGAATTTTAATTAAAATGTACACAAAGAGGGAAAAATAACGGCTTATAATTCTCAAGTAAGAATTCAGGACACCAGTACCGACACTTTTAAAACACAAATTAAGTAAAATTAAGTTGTTGGGGAAGCACTGTGAAAGCAATACAATGCTGTAAATTATATTTAAAAAACAAAGTTAGTCTTGAAGCTTGGCTTAAAATTCCCAAGCACGAAAACCATTAACTCCGATTTTTTACTTAATTTTCTAGTCTCTCATCTCGTCTTACCTATTCTATTAGCTCCTTTAAATTATAAATTAAATTTAAATTAAAAGAAATTCTAAAAAAAAAAGTAAACTATATTTCTTTCAGTGTGGCTTTGCTGGCGCTGCTTGTAAGTTTGCCTGCCTGTTGTCGTTGTTGCGAACAACGCAAGTTTTTGTAAATTTGCAGCGCGTACCGCACCGCAGCAGCAGCAGCAGCAATAACAAGAACTGCAACAGCCACAGCTACGAGAATGTGGTCAAAGTTCGTTGAACCATTAGAATGCACTTTTGCCTTTGCCGGAGAGAGATAGAGATGCTGAAGAAGATGCAGCCGCTGATATGAATATATAGGGCTCATATGCGTGTGCCTGCTGATGATGCACCGGCAAAAATTGATCGAAATTCTGTAATATATCTTAAATTATATATAGGAACTTGCTCTATGTAGAAACCTATCTTCAGATAACTAAATACCAGAAAATATTAGATCTTTCAACACTTGTAACTCAAAGGTTAAACTATTTAAAACTGGAATCCTTGCGATGTCTGTATTGTTTTTCCCTAATCCCTGAGAGCGGCGCATGTTGGCCATACAACACACACATACCCCACTGGTGGTATCCTTGAACTCTAGGAAAAATCGCGCCTTTGGCGACCTTTTTTCGCAAACAATAAGTGAAATATTTATGCACTTGTGAGCACACACCAACACCAACACATCTACACCAACACCAAGTACACCAACAGCAGCCGCAGAAAGTGCATGTGAAGGGCCCCTCACCAGGCTTTGTTCGTGTGAAAATTGCTTAAGCGACGCCGAAGGTCGAGGAGGCCAATGCACCAAGTGTTATTACCAATAACAATACACGATGTGGCATTAAAGCGCACAGGGCCACTGGAGAAACACAGCGAGAGCAGGCCAGCGGAGCATCCTCCCTGAGCGATCATCATCATCGGCGTGGAGCCGTGAAGACCATTTAAAAATAACAAAATCAAACGAGCTCCATGATTTCACAGAGACAACATGTCGCATGTCTCGCTGCCTTGCCCCGACCCTGCCCACCATCCCTGCCCAGCCTCTTCTTTCCCTTTTTTCAGCTTCATGCGGAGGCACAGAGAAAAAAGACAAGATAATATACAAAAAGAAAATCAAAACAATCTGCGGGAGAACACAGAAAAACATGTGTCAGCTGCACCAGCTTTCATTAACTATTACCGGCGGCTGTGCACACTGTGTGCTTCGCCCCAACACGAAAGTATTTATAGAAGGCACTGTCTTGGGTGGATTTATAATTTGTACAAATTTGACATTAGGGTAATAATAATGTGTCTTTATCCTTTTAAGTACTAAAAAGATCATTGGGAACTCTCCATTCTTAGTCACAAATTAATTTTATAATATTTTGTGGCCTTTGCCACCAATTTGTTATCTGACAAGGAGCTTATTTTATGATAATAATAATAGATCTATATTTTTGGTCAAAATCTAACTATGAAAGTTGCAGTTTTTAGGGTACATTTAGGGTACAGTTTAAGCACATGAACGTCATAAGACAGAATAGATTGATAAAGTATTTTTAATTCATGAGTTCAGTTTGCATGCATTTCGCAAAAAGTCACGTCGAGGTTTTCGGATTCCTTGGTATACTGTCATGGGGACTGCACACGAGTAATACTAAATTGCAACTGGATGAATGAACGATAAGTTCAAGTCGTGGATAATTGAAATATTAAGGCCAAATAAAACTCTAAACAAGAAATATATATGGGTATTAAAAATCTATCAAAAACTTTCTGTAGTTCATTCCATTGTTTCACAAGCTAATAAGCTTAATATGCAAAGCAGAGTATATGTATTTATTTGCAAAAATCACTCATACGTCACGTATGTCAAATGAAACTTATTAAATAATTCAGCTATTTATAAACTTATTGAAATGCAGTTTATAAATACCATAAATTTTAGCAAATTCAGACTTCAAAACTTAGTTATTTTGACTATATTTACGATGAAAATGTAAAAATAACTTTTGTTTTACAATTTCAAGAAGACTACAAATGTAGTTTAGGGATAGTTTACATATATAGAACATTTTTCCTCAACGAGAACTCTTTCTTAATAGCTTTTTAGTTTTGTTTAAATTTAAACAAAAACTTATATAGGGGTTTTAACTGAAAATCAAAATGATTAAGAGTCTAATATTTGTAATATATTTTAATTGAAATATCTAATAAGCTCTTTTAATATAATAACTGCATAGCCGCTTAGTAAATAAACAATTGGAGCTTAGAAGAACAGCTAATTGTTTATTTATTTAAGTTTGTTTACTAATTATTAATGTAGTAAATAAAAAAAACTCTTTAATCTATTTCTTCTGCATATTTTTGTTGTTAAACTACTTTCCGGTATTTTGATATTACCTTGTGAAATATTATTTATTAAATTTAAATTAAATTATATTTTTTATATAATTATTAACAATAAAATGTATATTTTTATTATTATTATTTAACTATAACCTATTATTTAATTTGTAACCAAGGGAAAAACAGACGTAGAACTTACCGATTGAAAATGAAAAGGCGTTTGGTTTTCTGGTTCCCTTTTCTTGTTGCGGTTGTTGTTTTTGTTGCTGCTGCCGCCGCTGCAGCCTCAAGATGCGTAGATGACTGCGACAGGGAAAGAGCGAAAGAGAGGAAGAAAGAGAGGAAGAGAGACAGTGTGAATGGAGCGAAGCGGAGAAGTCGAAGTTAACCCTAATTAAATGTTTGGCTTTTGATTAAGCAAGAATTGTGTGTGCGGCACAGCACCACCACGCGTGGGGCAAGTGCAGGCAATACACTCGCACTCGGACTCACACACACACACATGCACATGCACTTGCTGACTGGTTTTCTTTTCTTTTTGGCGTTTCTTTCGGGCCTTCTTTCTCTGTGTACCTCTGCTCCCCTATTTCGGTTATCTAACTTGAAGGGACAGAGAGACGACACAGGTGACATTTCCAAACTTGAGGAAAAGGAGGAAGCAACTGCGAAACGGCTGCCAATCCCGTTATTGATTTTTTGCGGCAGCTTGTTGTTTTTGTTGTTGTTGCCGCTGTTGCAAAGCCAAAAACGAAAACAAAAAAAATATACTTAAAAAAAGGCGTGTGGCAAGCAAAGAGTCAAGAGGAGAGGAAAAGCAAAGCCAAAGGCAAACGTCGTCTAAGCGCATCTATAGACAACACACACACACGCACAAGCCGCACGAAGAGCGCGGAGGAAAGAACCCAAAAAACGAGTTAAGACGCAGACAATGCAGATAAAGCCAGCCAGCAGCACCAGCAGCAGCCGCAACAACACGGCCCAGAACAACAATAACAGTCAACAGCGGCAGCGGGCAGCACGTTCGCTTTCTTCCACTGCCGCTGCTGCCACTACATTTTAAGGGGAAAATCTTTATTTCTTTACATTTTCCTTGAAATAAGAGTCGCTCGGCTCCTTAGCTTTTCTTTAATTGCGCGCGCGCATTTCGCAAACCGAAAAAGGAAAACAAACGGAAACGGCCCAAACGACAGCGACGCGCACAGTAATCTCTCTTTATTTTATGTTTTAAAATCAAAACAAAACTGGGTGGCACCGAAAAAAAATTATAACAACCGGACTGCGCTTCGCTTCGCGTTTATTTTTTTAACACCTTTCCGACGCGACAACAACTTCACTTCTGCTTTCTTTCGGTTTGTTTGGTTTTTCAGTAGGGTTGTTGATAATCTATCAAAATATCGATATTTTTTCTAAAGATGATATATTTAAATCACGATTTCTTGTTTGCCCGAATATCGAAATAGCGATACTTGTATTATACATTTCTTGTCAAGACGAATACATAAATTACAATACATGAAAGCCTGCATATGCAAAAGCCCGCAAGAAAAACGTATGAAAAGTTTTGTTTGGCTTTTCAGCTCCGCAGGCCAGCGACATGCAGAGCTGCCAACTCTTATAAAAGCTGTGCCAAATGACGATTCTATAATCGATTATTCCAATTATGCGATACATCGATTTACATTTTCAGAATCGACTTAATTGACAAAGTTACCAAACATCTTGGAAAGAGAAAAAGAAGTTTTAAATTTCTGATTTCTTATATTTAATTATATACTACAAATAACTGAAAATGTACATTAATGTATAGCATAATTTTTTATTGCTATAACAGCCTTTTTATAATTTATCATAACATTACATTTAATAATAACGAATATTTGTACTATTCAAAAAATAATCGATAAATTCACTGATTGGCTGGGTAGCCAGTGCAGCCCATCTGCTTGGGCATGCCAGCTTTTCGCTATAATTGGCATCACTGCGCTCTGCGCGCTTCGAAAGCTGTGCGTAGGTGGTGTTCCCCGCCTGCGGCCCACCTGCTGCCACCCCATCAGATGGTCACCTTGGCCGCTGGTGGTGCTTGGTGGCTTCGCCCAGCTGTCTTTCGCTGGGCTTTTCTGCTGCCAGAAAGCTGCGTGCGTCGGTCGGTCGTGTGTTGTCATAGTTATGTGTACGCATTTGTTGTTGCAAAAGCTCCAGCAGCAGCAGCAGCTCCGTCGGAGCAATTGATTCGCTGTGGATTCTTCTAATAAAAACAAATTGCCAGCCGCAACTGACAGAGCGTAGAAGCAGCAACCACAACCAGGCAACCTTGGCTGCAGTGCGTCCGCCGCCCGTCGCCCGGAACGCAGTGAAATCAGAGAGTGAAAGCACAACAAACACAAGAAGCTGCAGCAGTAGAAGCAATGTCGACGGAGAGCAACACACCCGTGGATCCAAGGGTCCAGGTAAGCTGCATCCCACGCATCCGGAGCTGACAACTAACCCCCCTTGTTCTGCCCAGATCGAGCTGGAGAAGCTGAACTCGGCCACCGACAACATCAATCGCTACGAGGTGGAGCTCGACGTGAGTGCCAGTTATTGATTTTTCCCCCAAAACAAAAACAAAAAAAACACGCTGGATTGAACGCTCTGACCCGATTTTTTTTCCCAAATATTTTCGATTTCCCAAGGAGGCCAAGTGCGAGTTCAAGCGTCTGCTGGCGGAGAGCGTGGTGCGGATCAAGACCGCCGCCCACAAGCTGGGCAACTCGATAGATGCCGCCAAACCCTACTACGAGTCCCGCATCTATGCCGCCCAGCTGGCCAAGGAGACGCAGCAGGCGGCCGCCAACCATGAGAAGGCCAAGTCCATCCATGCCGCCGCCAAGGAGATGGTCTACCTGGCCGAGCAGGGACTCGGCGAGAAATCCACACTGGACACCGCCTGCCAGGAGATGTTAAGTCATGCCGCCAGCAAGGTGAACCAGTCCCAGCTGGAGGTCACCGATACCCGCAACGCCCTCAAGATGTGCCAGCTGAAGCTCGAGGTGGCCAATAATCGGGTCGGCAAGCTGCAGGGGCAGCTCAAGCAGGCGCTGCGTGCCTCCAGGTAAGGTTTTGATCGAGATGAAAACATATTTTTAGAGGGGCCTAAGGCTTGGTTTCCTTAACTCCCATGTCAGAAAATAATTTTAAAAATTTTTAAAAAGAAGAAATCGGTTCGGATTTAATCTTGTCAATTGTCCTAACGACTTAACGACTTTATATAACCAAGTCCGTCTGTCCCTAGGACTTCATCCGTCATCCATATAGGATATATGATCTCAAAGAATTTAAACTAGAATGGGTTATATTATAAATATTATCGAAGAGCAAACTATAATTGATGTAAGATCTATTTATTTCATAAGATAGAAAGATTACGGAGGACATACATATGTAAATCGAAACTGTATCGATATTTGACGCGTGAGATGGTATAAATAATTCAGAACTTCTAGCGTTGCTATATTAGTGCAATAAATTTATATATCTAACAATATCCACTTAGAAAAAACTTCAACTAAATTAGATACAATTTATGGGACATATTTATATAAATTCGATATTGTTCGATATTTAAAATTTCGATGCATAAAACATTATGGTATTTGAGTGGGATATTTGTATCGATATATTATGTAGGGCTTTTTTCTCTCAATTTTCAATCCTCAAAGGCGACTTACGATAAACTACAATTTAGTCTCCCTTCGGTTATTTGCCGAAGTTACGTTTTCCACAATTTCGGCTTCCATTCGATGATTAACTTTTAAGTTTTCTTATTTTATTCTGATTTCCAACTGCTTTTTATATATATCTTTTCGTCTTTTCTTTTCTTTTCCGTTTCCTTTCTTTCTTTCCTTCTTTTCATAGATTGCAGCTCAAACGCAATTTACTTTTGTTGAGATATTTTAGCATTATGCACGCCTTGTATTGTACCCTCTGTTCGTGAGTATCGCTCACTGCATTAATGCCACGTGTGTGCAGAGCACTAATCCGGGGAAATCCCCCTATCGCTATCGATACCGCAGGCCGTACTACGAGACGCGGGCGAACTACAACGGACTGCTGAAGGCCCAGAAGACGCGGGTGAACGAGCTGGAGGCGAAGGTCAGTGCGGCGAAGCTCACCTACAACGAGGCGCTGAAGAACTTAGAGCAAATCTCGGAGGACATCCACCGGCAGCGACAGCAGCGCAACAATCTGCTCAACTACGAGGCCATGCTGCGCCAAGTGGACGCTGTGGATGCTCTGACAGCGGGCGAGGTGGCGCCGAAGCAGCAGCAGCCGGAGGTGGAGCCGGAGGAACTGGGCCCCGAGGAGCAGTACCTGCAGATGCCCGAGCGGCTGGGCCACGAGTGTCCGCACCTGCTCACCGATTTCGAGGCGGTGCTCACCTTCCCGCAGAAGCTGGCCGGCGGCATGCACAAGTCAGCCAGCACTAGTGCCGCGGATGGGGAGTCCGGCTTGGGGCCACTGGGTCTGCACGCCCCCTACGACCTGAAGTCGGGCAGCGGCGGCTCATTGGGGTCTGGCTCCGCTTCCGCCTCTGCCTCCGCATCCGCCTCCGTATCGGCCTCCTCCGCCTTCGCCTCGGCCGCTGGAGCACCGGCGGACAATGACATCGAGCAGTGGACGGAGATCCGGCTGTCGCACTCGGACAGCACCAGCTCCAGCTACTCAAATCAGTCGCTGCTGGAGCAGCATGGTCTGGAGAGTGCGGGCAGCGGCGGCGGCGGCCTGGGCCTGGGCCTGGGACGGAACCAACTGGACGCCGATGCCCAGTCGCAGCACTCGACCTCGTCGTCGGACGAGCCAAAGCGCAAGGTTACCTGCACGACCATATTCCAGGACGACAGCAGCGCCTCGAGCGGCGCGGGCAGCGGTGGCCAGCAGATGAGTCGCAAGCAGAGCCTCAGCCAGTGGCTGTCCCGCTCGAACAGCTTCAAGGGCAGTGGCCGAAGGCAGAGCCTGGACCTGCTCATCGACGCCGGGGACAAGGTGAAGGATGTGTTCAGCTACGGCTTCCAGAAGGTGGGACGCAGCCTGGAGCGACGCAACAGTGAATCGGAGATGGCCGGCGATAATGCCAGCGGCGCCGAGGAGGAGGCCCTGCTCACCGCGCACCCGGAGGTGACGTCGGCCGCCAGTGCCTCTGCCTCCTCCTCCTCCTCCGGGCCCGGTGACTTTTTCCTCTTCAGCAGGTCAGTAGATGGTGATAAGGCGAGCGGCAGCAGTGGCAGTAGTGGCGGCGGAGGTCGCAGTCTGCTCAACTCACTGCAAAGCCGCCTGACCAAGCTCATTTGAATCCGAAATCGAATCCGAATCCGAAACCCCGAAAACTCTGCGTCTCTCGAATTTAGATCCTGCGCAAAGAAAAAAAACGAAAAACTCTAAAAACGCACTCATCTATCCACCAACCAAATTTAACAACAACAGCAACCTACAACAACAGCAACAAATAACTGCAAAATTTTAATAATACTATTTGGTATCACAAACAAAAATTGGCTGCTTTGATTTGGTCTCTGCTTTTGCTACTTTCGATATTCTCACATAATAACAAAAGAAATATATATATATACTGTACGTATATATATACTACTAACAACAATAACAACAACAACTACTACTACTACTGCAACAACAACAGCAATTATAACAACAACAACCATTACAGCACGAACGCACACTCGCTTAAAAACCACAATCAAAAAACCGAAAATTCTGTATGTACTGCTCAAAATGCCAAAAACAAAAAAGAAATCCAAAAATTAAGAATTAATTATCTGTTATTTTGCCCCGATTTTAGTTTTTCCGCTACTTAATTATTAATATTTATTACCAATACCTATTTCTCACTAGTACAACCATCGCTATCCCACTCTGATCCAAGTCCACCTTTACCTTTTCTCTCATTTCCTTTCCAAATTGATTGCTGATTGATGTGTGTCGGTGTGTTTTTTGAATAATTCAAATGTAGATAATAATACCCCCTCGGATTGTGTTTTCGTTAAGTTTTAGACAGGATTTTTACATACTTAAAGAACATGATTAAAAGTAATACATACTAACTTTGATTTATAAGATTCTAAAAAGGTTTGTAAGACTAATTAGAAGATTAAAAAGAATTAAAAGATAGGTTGTCCGTCTGATTTTAAGTTGCATAAGCTTCTTCTTCTTCTTGTGTTCACTTTGAACACCTGCTTTTACTTTCTTTACTTGTGTTCACTTTCTAAACAATTAATTATTCACTTTGGTCTTCGCTTTCTTGTCTTGTGTTCACTTTGGTGTTCACTTTCTTGTCTTGTGTTCACTTATGCTCACTTTTTTGGCTTGTGTTCACTTTAGAACAGAAAAAATCTTACATATTCTTTTAAAGCCACAACTGGAACATAACGAAACGAGATATTATGGCGCGCTTATAAGAATAACAGATCTGAAAGGGTATTTCCAGCTTCGGGCTTCGAAGCTAGCATTCTTTTCTTTTTTGATATGTGTGCATATAATTTTATTTTAATATCCATTCTCCTAAAACACCAAAAGTACTCGGATATTTATCAAAATTTCTATTACCCATTTTACATTAATCAATTTCAACGAAATAATAACGCTTTAAGGGAAAATATCTGAGTACCAAGTCCCTTAACAAAAACTTAATCGCTTTATTACAATAGTTCGTTATAATTTTGGCCATTGCTTTATCAATCGATTTGCTCATATATACATATATGTATATAAATATCGGTTATCTGTCGTGTCCTGTTCACCTGTAAATATTTTTACATAAATATTTGATAATAACCAACACACAATTTGCAGATCTTCAGAGCCTAAAGAGCTGCTGTCCGATGAGCAGGTTGAGAATTTACTCTTAAATCACACGGTGGACGAGCACGGTGCCATTATTGTGGAAGAACTCAAGTCGCCAACAACTACCACAACAACAACAACAAGCATGTATCACACACACCAACAACAACAACAACAAAAGCAACAGCAGCAGCAACAACAACAGCAACAACAGAAGCAACACAGCAACCATCAGGCGCTTAACGTTGTAGGAGCCCTGCTGTTTTGAAACGAAAGATACTGATCCTCTAATCCTTAGTAGCCTCACAACACTAGACTCACACACACAAGCGCACTAAAAAACACACATAAATAATGTACATATACATATGTAGTGATGGGGGAGAAGTAGTTAGTAATTTACTTGTTCACTCACTTGCTTGCTTTTACGGTTGTTTACTCAATTTTTAGTTGTTTTGTTGCTCAAGTTACTCACTAGGGCCAAAGTAATGAACCACAGAGTGTGTAACTGAATGAACAACTGAATGAACATCTAAATGAACATCTAAATGAACAACTGGATTAACATCTGAATGAACAACTGAATGAACAACTGAATGAACACCTAAATGAACAACTAAGTGAACAACTGGAAAAACACACTAAAACCAAGTAAAGGAACTTTTTCACCGAAGTTAGTGCTTTTCAACCTTACTATATACAAGTATTTATCGCTTTCACTTTTCTATTCAGTGATTAAATCTATTATAAACAGAAGGACACTATTTCTCAAGCTCTAAATTTATATATTGTGCTCTCAGTTCTTAAAAGAGTTCAGTTATCAGATGTTTGGTTAAGGCGTAAAGTCCTAATAGTTATAGCCACAATCTAGGACAATGTTTAAAACTAAATTAATTTATATTTGCAATGAAAAAGTGCAATATATTATTATTTTTGCTTCTGTACCTAAACAAAACCCAACTCCATCACTGCTTATGTGTATAAAACTATGTGAATTATGGCAAAATTTTACTCCATGAGTATTTCGGGCAAAAACAATTACTAAAAAAAGAGAATAAAGCGTAGCGTACATATCATTCGAGACATCAAGCAGCAGTAATATTTTACACACACACACCAAGCAAGGAAACTACCTACATATGTTCTAATCCTATTAAAAAAAAAAGAAACAACAAAAAAATGTGCAATAATTTAGACGATTTAGTTACAAATACATAGAATATAAGAGAGTTACATTTTATGCTGTTTACAAAAAGCAAGAATAATTAAAAGCTAGTCAAGAAACGAAATCAGTTTAATAGTCATAGTCCCAGCGTATTTAGCAAAACACATTTAGCGCAAAAAAAAAAATGGATTTAGAAAACCAAAAACCAACCAAAAAAAATACATAAAATTGTACAAATAATGTTAAATGGTGTTAATGGTGTGTGCAGGTGGCGATTTGAGGGAGATGCTGGCCTGTAAGAGCTTTAATAATAATTAACTACGATAACTTTTACAAAGTATGTAAGCAACCTTACCGATTCTCTGCTGAAACCCCCTCCAGTCACCTCCTGCGTACGCCACTAAATGTTAAATACTTACATACATATTGATACCTGCATTAAAATTATATGAAGAGTATTCTCCAAAGGTATTTTCTATTACTCTCAAGAGCTGTGAAAAATTAATGGGTGGTTTTGAAAATCGTAAACTATAAGTTATAGCTAAGATATATTTTATGAAGCCAAAATTTCGAATACGGACAGAGTTTCATATATTATTTATTTATTGTTTTTATTTAAATAATGTCAGATTAGAATTCAATTTTTTATAATGCATTTCCAAGAGCTTTCTTTTATAAAATGGGAAAAAGAGGATAAAAGGGAAATTGGTATTGTTAGTTATAGACCAGGGGAGCTAATTATAATTACATTAAAAATTATAAACCAGAATATATACAAATTTCGAAAAATTACGTTATTTTTTGAATTAACGGATAGTAAGTTTTTGAGTATTTTGAACTACATCCTAAGCAGTTTGGTATTTTTGGTATGTAGCTTCGGCAAATCCGACCATCTGGCAAGGTCGACCGATAATATCGAAGTCGATGGTCGTCGATGTTTTCAAAATATAACATCGATGCTTTCAAAATCGGGCTGAAAACATCGATAGTATCGATAGTGCCATCGATGGTTTCCAGCTCTACACCACTAGTTTGTTGTTTAATTTAATTGCAATGCAGGAGCAAGCCAAGTCCGAGATGAAGCCCATACGCAAGGAGATCCTAAATCCAGGCAATGCCTACATCGAGCTGAAACCTGGCACCCGGGTAAGTGCCTGCAGCTGCAGCTGTTGCATCCGCAGGGTAGCCCCTACCCGTAGAATCCCAATCCGCAAAATCTGCAGCAGGAACAGTGGAACCAGGCCAAGGACATGCGAGTGGGCAAGTGGGCTGTGGGGGTGGTGGTGGACTAATTTCCGCACTCTGGTATCTGATTTGCCTTCCAGGTGAAGTTCCACTTTCAGACGCGCAGGGCCGGGAACAGCTGCATCATTGACGACAGCCGCAAAATGGGCAAGCCCATGGAGCTGGTGCTGGGCAAGAAGTTCAAGCTGGAGGTCTGGGAGGTGATTGTGCAGCAGATGTCGCTCAACGAGGTGGCAAAGTTCACAGTGCACAAGTCGGTGAGTGCAGGCTCGGACGTCACAGGGCAACAGGGGTGTCTGATTGACCTAATTTCCCGGATTTTTTTTTTTTCACAGCTCTGCGCCCAGTATCCCTTCATATCGAAGACGCTGCGGGATATCGGCAAGAAGCCCGAGGAACGGCGTCACTGCTGCGGCATGACCTTGCAGAACGAGGGCATTGGCTATCCGGATCTGGACGAGCTACTGCAAAATCCCGCAGAGCTGGAGTTCATCATCGAGCTGACGTCCATCGAACTGCCCGAGCAGTACGAGAAGGAGCGCTGGCAGATGTCCGACGACGAGAAGATGCTGGCTACCAGCACGCTGCGCGAGAGAGGCAATAACTTCTACAAGGCCAGGCGCTTCTCGGAGGCGGAGACCTGCTATCGCGAGGCCGTGGGTCTCGTCGAGCAGCTGATGCTCAAGGAGAAACCGCACGACGACGAGTGGCAGGAGTTGGCGGCCATAAAGACGCCGCTGCTGCTAAACTACGCGCAGTGTCGGCTGATCGCCGGCGACTTCTATGCCGTGATTGAGCACTGCAACGAGGTACTCAATCTAGATCCGCGCAACGTCAAGGCTTTGTTCCGGCGGGCCAAGGCCCATGCTGGCGCCTGGAATCCGATGCAGGCGCGACGGGACTTTATCGACGCCCTGGCCCTGGATGCCACTCTGAAGGCGACGGTGGCCAAGGAGCTAAAGCTGATTGAGGAGCATCAGCATGCCCGCAACGTCCAGGATCGCATCCACATGCAGAAGCTGTTCTAGAACATAAGTTCCGTCAACGTGCTGCTCATGCTGCTGGTCTATTGGAGCAGTTATCTGCAGCGCTAGCAGTACCTGTCTCTGCCCCCACTCCTGTCGCTGGCCGTCACCCTCGCCCATGGCCTCGTGCTGCTCTGCGCAGTGGCCAATCTCTTTCTTTGCGGCTGGACACTGAGAAAGCTGCTACGAGCGATGCAACGACGACGACGAGGACGATGGGCCTGCTGGTGACACAAGAAAAACAATCAACTAACGGCGGGCGACTGTGTATTATCGCCGCCTTCTTCATTCTGTGAAATATGCATTTCGGAATATAACTCATCATTCTGCGCAACGGTTTTCCCTCGAACAAATCACTCACCTAGAGTCGTAGTCTAAGTAGTAGAAGAGAGGGGCTGGATGCCTGCCCCCGTACTAACCAGTTGCATGTGTGTATACTAAGTGTAAGATGTTGTTCACGTAGCGTTAGCCAAAACAGAAACTGACATAGATGAATATGTGTTGTCCATAGACTCTAGTGAGTACGAATATCCTGTATGCCATGTTCAACCCTCCCCGTAGCTAGACTCTGCCCTAAGATCTAGAACGATTTTGTTGTAAGGTGTAATAAATGTGCTTTTGGTGCTGTCTATTTGTTAAATATCGGCGGTGGTTTTTTTTAGATTTATGAATATACATATGGGCAATTCTCTGATGTCGCACGCGGCATTTGTACGCATTCAAAATACAAAAAAAATATACCAAGACTTAATTTTAATTTTAAAAAATTTGAAACGTATAGCTCTTGGTTAGCAACTATAATTGGTGTTAAGGTCGATTTCGGACAATTGTTCGTTTTCAAGACAATTACAAAAATGTAAGATATTCCCAAGCGACACAGACGGAAGTCACTTTTTCGCAAACCAGTTCAAGCACTGATTTCAGCGAAACT
>JAEIHY010017303.1:0-35649 GCA_018904565.1 Drosophila tsacasi | reverse complement strand
AAGAAAAAATAAAAAAAAAAAAAAAATTTCGAAAGTTCTAAATGTATGTCCCCCCTTAAAACTTGAGGGGCTCTGGGAAACTTTTTTAATTGAATGCCCAAAAAATCGGCAGAGAGATTTCGGTTTCTATGCAATTAGACAGAGTGCAGGCCCTTGCATCCTACATTCGGAATCGAGGCCCAACGGCATCGAGTATACGCAGTGTTGGACCACAACAGGGCAGTACTCCTCAATAGCAAGCTAATTTTTGTTTCCTAAGCTCAAATGGCTGTCAGAAAAAGAAAAAAACAAATGGCTTATATGTACATAAGTATGTACATATGTACGTACATCAATTCTGTTGCTCTTGGCCCATGAATGCTGATTCATTAGCCAAACCTTCCCGACCGCTGCTAGAGAGCCATTTAAATGCGAATTAGGGTATCCGCCCTTTGGGTGGGTGTGTGTGTGTGTGTTCGTTGTTTGTGTGTGTAAGGGGTGTGTGTGGGGTGTGGCTGTTGTGGTTTGGGTGGTTCTTGCGGGTCCGATCCCCTAGTTCTGTGGTTTCGCCTTGGCACGTCCCAGCTTGCCTTGGATTGCAATTGGTGGGTGGATGCGTGACTCTTGCCGTTTTGCCTGATGGTGTTTAATTTGATTTGGCACAGAATGCATAAGCCACTTATAGGGAAAACATCAATTAGGGTCTGGCATGTAGTTGAGCTAATTAAGAGGCGGTACGAAAGGATGCGAAAGGAAATATGCTGTGAAAGTGGCTAATACGCTGCGAGTTATTTAAAAGAAACTGTTTATTACATTCAAATATGGTTAAGTATTATTAATATTTAAGGTTCTGAGATCTTCAAGCTGCTCAAAGTCATAAAAAAAATTGGACTACAGTCTGTATTCCCAATTAAAGAGTAATTTTAACCTGAAATTTAATTAAATATTCTTGTTAATAACATTTATTTAAGCTACAAATCTAAATAAAGAAAACAATTCATGATATGCGAAAATGTATTCATTTCATCATCAAAATGCGGGACTATCAATAATTTAGTTCTTCAATTTCTTGCTTGTTCAGTTTATGGCTTTATTAAGTGGTATTTATTTTCATATTAATTAGTGCTTCAAGAGTAATGAATCGAGGCTCATTCCACTCATTAGGCGCCAAGTAGTTGGCATTTGGGAACCAATTTGAACCGGCTTGTCCAGTTTATACCGTTTTCAGTGGCAGATAGTCCGCAGCACATTCTCATCTCATCGTCATCGCTCGTCAAAAGACCTTGAGAGGACAATTTAATCAAGTGTCTCTGCAGCACCCGCTAATCCATTGGAAGCTGCATTCCATTGCCCGGGATGATCGCATTAAGATAAGCTTTAATTGCTCATTTACGGGTCTGAGGGAAATGTTTGAAATATGTGCTAAGCTATTTTATTAGCTACCTCCGCAACCGGCCATAAAAGCCATCAGACATCAAAAGTCTAAAAATAAGCGTGGCCAAAAAATACGAATTATCAAGGAAACGACGGGCCACCGGCTGCCAAAGCCGAAACAACAGGTAATTAAGAGCAAAAATAAACAATGGCAAAAGATGAGGAATTTGCAAAGCCCTGAGAGAATGGAGGGCGATTTTCGGATTCAGATTTGAGTGCTATGCAATTTGGATTCTTTATTTCGCTGAAATGCTTGTGTGTCAAAATGAAATATTTATGCAATGTCCAAGACAAACCTGATTTGCCATAAAATTAAATTTCGCGCCCATTTGGCGGCGGCCAATGGAGCGGCCCAGCCCAAAGATTTGTGCAAATGCTCTCGACCGTACATCTAGTACGAACAAAATCAATTTTTGGCTTCTACGGCCCCTGCGTTATGGCCAAATAAATCAATTTCTGCCGAGATCTGCGGAGACACGTTGCACGATCATTTGACATTCCCAAGTCGGACAAGTGTGAAAGGAAATGCCTACAAATCTGTGTGTAAGAACTTTCGACAAATTCGCTGCACTTAAATTATTGATTGCAATAACTGACAAGTGTGTAGGCAATATATTTCAACAGAAACACATCAGCCCCGAGCTGCGAATTATTTACGTCAACAAGTCACGCCCCACGCCATCGAACTTGAACTGAAAACAGTTAAGAGCATTGATTTTCAACGGAACCAAACTATCTAATTATAAGTTTAAGTTATGAAAGGTTTAAGATACTTATGTTTATTTACACAATTTAAAGACACAAATTTAAAGATACAAAAAGACAAATATCTACATAAATACCCCTGGTAAACACACAACAAAATTTATTAAATTTTATATTGCCACTTTTATATCTTAATACGTTTGCAGACCCTAAGAATACACAATATAATCCCATTAAGCTTCTTAAAAATACATATACCACATTTCCTGTATACAACCAAATAAATGAACCCATTTCTCTGGAGTTTCCAGCACAATGGAAAATTTATTTGTTGGATTTTCCACTGATGCTAACCATTCAATAAATAAATGCGGTTTATTAAATGAAAAATATAAACAACTTGTTGAACATTTCTCTTAAATAAAGGAAGCCTTTACTGAAAAGCTTTCAATTAAGAAAACTGCAGTCTGATAAATAATCTCTCTCAGTGTCAAGTTTGAACGTTTCTGATGTTATCTTCTCCATTCAATTTAAATTTCCCTGCAGTAATTTAAAAGCACTTTCTCACATTATTTGTAAACTGCAGAGATAGTATCAGGATTATGTATAATTACGCCTTCATAAGACGCAACACAAATTTTTTGTAATTTTGTATTACACATTTTCGATTTCATATTGTTGGGGTAAAAATAAATCCCCTGAGAATTTATTTACATATATTTAATAAGTCCCTCTAGTGTCTTTTATCTCTTACAGTTTTTTGTTTTGTTTTTATTTTGATGCGCTTTACTCTAGTTCCCTGTCATTACACATTTTTATTATACATTTTTCTGTCATTGTGTTTGTTTTTTGTTACACATAGAGAAAAGTCAGCGTAAAAATAGATCTCAACATTTTTCTAAATCAACCTGCGATGAATATTACAAAAATTTTAAAATTTAATCAGATGTCATGTGGTACTCGTTTATAAATATAATTATAATTCTTATCATTATTAGAATAGATTTTAGTGATGAAGAAGTGTTTATGTTGATAATTCCTAAAAAATATAAAACTTTATAGAGAGAACAGGCTGAAGATGTGGAAATACAACGTTTTTATACATCAAATTCAGATTTAACATTTTCTTTCCTCCTTTTTTCTATGTGTGGGTTTGGGAATTTGGCTGCTATTGCTTTGATTGTTGTTCTTGTTGTTTGATTAGGCGTCTAGGTTGACACATAGGGGGCACACACACAGACACACGCGCGGACACATAGACAGACAGATCGGCCGACTGACGGAAAGGCCCCTCATAGATAGACACCCATACTCACGCCGAGCACGAGAGATGGACGCCGCACCGGCACATGTGTTGGAAATTTAACACAAATGTGCAAATTTAATTAAATTCAAACGAGAAATAAATATAAATACGCGCCGTTCGCATACATATGTATATACATATATATGTATGTGCATATACGGATAATATAATACTATATAGTGACGGAGATCTTGTGAAAACAAGAAACTATGTGATGTGACCTAAGGAAAAGCAACAATGCCCCGTACACACACGCGCAACGCGCACACTTGCACCGGCCGCTGCACTCGTGTGGGTAAATAAAAACGCAATTTTCACAAATTTTTTTAAACTTGACAAAGTCACAGAGGAAATGGTGCGAAACACGAAAATACGTACATATGTACATAAACACTAGACAGCCAGTGTGAAAAACGCAGGGTTCAAAGCTATACATTTATGATATGGTAAAAATTCCACACGAAGAACTGTTCCCCTAATTTATTTTGGCAATTATTAATTTTATTGTTGGCAAGTCTATGCATCTTTGTTGACTAGTGTTAACATACGGCAAAAATGTTGAATTTTTAAATGCTTTAAATTAGCCAAACCCTCGAACAGAAAATAAAATATTCTTAGCCTTAAATTGATTCAAAAATTGTTAGGCAATGAGGCGAAAGATATAAGATATTTTATAAATATTCCTGCAATCCATGGCTGAATCATTGAACATATAGATTTTAAAATTAATTTTAATGTGTATTTAATTTTTAATAAGTGCTAGCCTCTAGCATGGCCCAACCTTTGTGACAACTCAAATACTTTATTGCATTTAAGGCGGTTCTGGCCATAATTTCATACTGCTATTCGATTAGGTAAGATAAAACAAATTTGGCAGAAATTTAAAATACAATTTGTCTCATTGGACTTAGTGCCGGCTCCCATAAAGTATTTTATCGGCGCTATCGCCATTTGATAATGTCGAGAGCCCCGAAAATGCCGCCCGGTCGCTTCTTCAATTCGTTATCGAAGGTAGCAGCATATGCCAAGTGACTTTGATTTTGTTTTATTTTTACCTTTTCATATGCCTCATATTTATATACGAAGCATGGCATTTTTTATAGAATCTTAACTCGGTTCTCGGCCATAAAGATAAAATAGAAACTGGAAAAAAATAAGCAACGCTGAGTGGGGGCGTTAATTTATTAATGCAGAGCCGTGAGCCAAAACAAAATCTGCGAGAACACTTTTATAACTTGATTTATTTAAAACCAAACCAAATGGGTTGAGTTGGTGTTGTTAAGTGTGTGGTTAAGATTTAAAAATAAGTCGAAACTATGAAACATAAACAGAAGGACATTGGCTAAGGTCACTGTTGATACTATTATGCGGCAGCATAAATTGAAACTTATTAAGTTCATTAAGAACCTATCTTTGTTTTATTCAAAAGAACACAACAGTTCAAAACATTCACTCTGGCATTCAGTTTCAATTACGAATTCTTTGAATAATTCCATCGACCCAGATCGTTGATTATTGGGCCCAAAATGTATTAAAAGATATGCAACTAAAAATACTAATAATGCCAAAGTCAACAGACACACTCGCACACTTCAGATAATAAATAAATGTATGGGAAAATATATTCACTTATGTATATGTTTTTGTTTTTTTGTATCACTTCTTTCATCATACATTCACACAGAGGCGATGATCAACTCGTTCGGCCGTTGAAAAAAATTGCAAATAAAAAATACAAAAAAAAACAGCAACAATAACAACCAGAACTGACGCAGAAATTTGCCACCAGCTGCCAAGTTGAAAGCAGCATTAAATTATATTTGCCGTTTCATACAATATACATTCAAATTGGAGACACTTGCTGGTGCTGCTTAGCGGCAAACGGCCTTATTTGATTAACAACAAAAAGCTAGCCGAAATTTAAATGGAAATAAATATTTAATAAAAAACAGAAATCAGATACGATTAGCGCTATCAAAGAGAGCGCGAGAGAGGTCGCTGAATATACTTTTCGATCCGTCGCTACCCATTCAGATTCGTTAGATCGCGTTCTCGCACCGTATTTTTGTATTTTCTATTTATTTTGATTTTTGTATTTTTAGCTAATTTCAGTCGCTATTGAGCTTGGCAATTAGTTACACTTGATTATAGGAAAGCAGATCGTGCCGGTCGGTCCCACAAGTTCAATGTTTATGTTTCACTTTGTTCTTGAATTGGTTTTAGGTTTTGCAAAAGAGGGAAATAACTTATGGAGGCCATAAAAAAGATGAGTTTTAAAGACTTATCGTTAGCAAATTATTTATGCTAAACTATAATATTTTATTTTTATAGAAAAGAATATATTCATCTTGTTAAAAATCGAATAGTTAATCCGTTCAGCAGTAATTATACGGTTCGTTGGAAGTGAAACTTTGCTACAATACCTAATGGTTAGAAGTAACTCCTTCGCCAGTGTTTACTTTTAAATCATTTATAAGAATGACTCTACTCATAAAAGACACATTGCCTAATGGCACATGTTATTTAAAAAATGCACATAAACACTGCCACACACACGCACACACACTCGCGCTGGCGCTTCGAAAAGCAAGGAAACGCGCGAAAATCGCGTCAAACAATCGCCTGTGGACCGCCGGAAAAACGCCAGTGAACCGCACCACGTTCCAATCAGAACTGAGACTGAGCAACCGAAAGTCCAACAGGCTGAGGCCCACTAACCCACACAGACGCACGCACAGCACAGTGGGTTCATTTCCAAAAACACCATGCCAAAAATTCTGATTTCGATAAGTTGAATCTTTCAGTACATTTAATGCAGGCAAGTAATTATGTTTACTTTTATAATAATAATAATATACACTTCCTGGGCGAATTATCAGTCATACATCACGGACGAAGTGCGAGCCTAAAAGCAGAATTTAAAACACCCGAAAAGGTGTATTTAATATATACCTACATGATTATCGATTTAAAATGATTTTATTTAAAATTGATTTTAAAACTATTATTTAGAAATATGCATTATTATATGTATTTTTACATATTTTAAGCTAACATATATTTATATATATATTTTAAGCTTGCATATATTAAATGTGTGAACACTTTCAAATATATAAATTCTATATAAGTATACAAAATTTGCTTATATACTTACTTACTGATATAATTATCAGTCACACTTTACGTATTCAGAAATGAAAATTTTGCCTTATTTAAAACACAAAAAAATAGGTATTTAAAAATATAATTACGCAAATGTTTATTGATATATTTAATGCGAATCGAAGATTAATTTGACTCTATTATTTCCATAAATGTTTGAAAAAAATATTAAATGAATACACAAAATCTTTTACAAAATTAAAAATAATATTTTGGCAACGTGTTTTAAGAAAACGAACCACTGTCCACCACAGCAACATGTTGCCGACCTTGCTGAGTACGCGGCAACAAATCATTCTCGAGAGAGCAAGTCAAAAGAGGGAAAACGAGGGAAAACGAGTGTTGCTCTGTTTGTGTTTCATGTTTTCATTTCGGGGAAAAAAAACAACAATAAGAAGTGCCGGCACTGTTCAATGAACTAATCGATGGCAATATAATGTTCTATATTTTTAATACGAGTATATGCACGAATTTTGTTTAATAAAAAGTACAAGAAGAGTGTTTATTTTCATTTGCAACCAAAGCTCGAAGGAATGAAATCCAGTAAAAGCTAGTCAAGTGAAAAATTTAAAACGAATCTAGAAGCAATTTAAATGCATTTTAAATTATTTTCATTGAATATATACAAAGCTAACAACATTAAATTAATTTTAAATTGAATACCACATTTAAATATATTTAAAATTATATTACATTTTTGAAGTCATACTTTATTTGTTGTTTAATTATATATATATATTCAACAAATTTTTATCTAAAAACCAAAGAAAATACAAAATAATATTTTTAGTTTATTTGGAAAACAATAATATATAATAATATTATATTTATCAAGATCAAGATACAGTTAACATTTAAAAAATAAAAACCGAAAATAATTAATAAATCATTTTGAAGTTGTTAAAATAACTCATAAGAAAGAGAAAATCACAATATCCTTGCCTTAATAGAAATCCTTCCTATGGAACTTTACAGATTAATTGAAAAATTATACATTTTATTATTATTACCTTTAGGCAAGGAGAAAGCTATAAAACAACCCAAAGTTTTTAACTCTTCATACCTTTCGAAATGCAAGACAAATATATGCTCTCTTTAATGGATTTATTACATTAAAAATAAAATGTTCTTTAAATAAATTTCGTGTTGATGTGTTCTTTTGTACTATAACAGAAGAGTTTTTGCTATAATAAAGACTTTATTTATAATAGTGGTCGAAGGTAATATTTTTAAATTCTGTCTCATTTTAACATTGGGCTAATTATTTTTATAACTTTTCGTTTCCAAAGTTTGGGTTCAAGTGGTTTGGTTTAGTGAACTTAAATTAAGCACCAATCAATGAATCAATCATTATAAAATCTGACGAAAATCAATCATTAAGACAATAAAAGGAAATATTTTTTGTTTTAATTCATCCAATCTAATCTTTTCGAGTATGTTATTGAAAGTGCAATCCAATTATTTTCTTAATATTCCCCTGCCTTAGTAGCCAACGACGTTATCGAGCCTATCTAAGTTCTAATCTGAGACCTTAACTACTTTTGATAGTTACCTAATGATTTGAAGATAATTGAATGGATTACATGTGCCATCACAAATGTATTACTGCCCAGCTGAGTGCATTGTAATAGATATTTATTCTATATATATGGTTCGTGGAAGTGTTACTATTGGGTTGAATATTGTTCTAGCAATTAACAAATTCGTTCAGTTCGATATAGGTTGTATAACTTCGATTTGCAGCCCTTGCCATTGACACCAGCTCCACTTCAACCTCAATTTCCTGAAATTAAATTACTTACTAGCAGCTCAGCTCAGTTCGTTCCTGTTCCTGTTCCTGTTAATTTCAGCTTAGCAGGATATTGTCAGCTCTCGTTCCCAACTGGCCCTCGTCCCTCGTCTGACGCGAGTATGGGAAAATGTTTGAACTGCTCTGTTGACACACAAACACCTGCTCAAAGTGGGTACTTTGGTTGCAGTGTGTTTGCTGACTTGTGCAATTTCCGTCGGACAACACGGGACGTATACGTAATGGACTTTGACAGAGCTTGGGCAACAGTTGTCCTTAAATTTATCCATTATAGTGCAAGTTTTATGTGGGAAGCCAGGATGTTTTATCGATTTTAAAGCTTATAGAAATTATAGGGCTTTATTATGTAAATTGATACGCGTTATTTTAATTGTTTGCAATCCTTTTACCCATATACAAAGCTGGCGTGCTGAAAGGCCTAAGGTCTGTCATAGAGTTTAAAGGATGAATTCGAAATCCTAAGAAACTGTACATCTCCGGCTGATATCTACAACAATTATTGTACCCCACAACTTGTAACTCTCCAAACGCTTGTAAATAAAGAATGAACCTCACACAATAAAACTATATAAAAATAATTAAAAAGAACATAGATATATATTTTATGACTATTTTATCTCGCCCATTTCTACAGATTTGTCATAAAATTGTTTATTTCAACGTAAATATTGAATGGGATTTTATGATTATAATTTCTTAATCTCTTTCAAGCATGATTCCCAAATAAAAGAATTATAGTTAATGTATATATTTATGTATTAATTAACTCAACTTCATTGTAACTGAAGCTTACGTTTCCTCTATTAAAAATCATTTACCATTCAACACAATCACTATTACAGGAAGTCCACCACAAGTATGTGGCACACATCTCAGGCAGCCTGCATTTTCATGGAGCTCCTGCCGGATTCCGGATTTGCATAAATAATAATGAAATTTCAGGCAGTGAATAAACAAAAATGAAAGCAGCTTTAAGCATCCGCAGCCATTAACAGGCAATTTTGAATGTGTAAAGCCGCCGACCGGAGTGCCCGGGATCAAGGCAAATTAACTAATTGAAGGCTCAAATGGACTTTGCATACATTTGTCGACCGATAAAGGTGAAGGTGTCTCGCCTGCCGATAGATTAAAGATGCTGTAGGTAACGGCCTGGCCCCAAGGTCACGTTGGCCCTCGATGCCAATCCACAGGGTGGCATGCATAATACATTCCGAGATCGAAATCAAAACATGTTTACCTTCTCACGCCCCCCTACAAAGTTAGTCATGGAGTTCCAAGGATGGCCTCTTGAGACAGGAAGGCGACAGCTAGCCAAGCCAATGGCGGTGGCTTTTAGAGTTGGATTTAAAATATATCCCAAGATTTAAAATGATTGTATATAAATGAATACCTCAAAAAAATTAAAATATAGCTTGTGAAGCTGGCTTCTCTATTGATTTAAGGTGCTATAAGTTACCTTATGTAATAATTTATTTATTTTATGGGTCTAAAAAGTAAAAAGTAAATGTATATTTGTTTAACATCTTGTACGGTGTAATTTTTAGCTTCACTGTTCTATGGTAATATTTATTTTTACGGTAATAATTGCCAGTTAACTATTTAAGCTATAAATAACTTGGGAAAATGTTAGTTCCGTTTCAACCACTTTTTCTTTTCAAGGTGACTCCTCCTTCGGCGCCTTGAAAGTGAACCAAGTAAATGATAATTTAATGAACGGCTATTAAATGTCAGTCAATGCTACTTGCTGGGGGTCATAGCCAATATAGCCACTAACGTTTTTTGCATTTTTAATGAACTTCAATCCCCTTGAGCGTTTTCCTGTGGCAGAAAATCAATTCCAACGCAGGCAAGGCCGGAGATTCTTTAAATTTTGCACATACTTGGGGACGAGAATACATTGCTAGTGTGTCGACAGTTGGCCGGGACATAAAGCCTAATTACGAAACGTTCTTTAATTAGTGCGCTCGACTTAATTACAAAACTGCAAACTCAACAAAGGCGACAGCAAAATCTGCAACAATAACGAACTCGGCTGCTGCCCCAGGATCCATGCCCCTTGGTAGACAATTAACTGGCTCTGAAATGTATGTGTATGTGTTTTTTGTATGTTTGCGGCAACAGCTTGTTGACATCGTCCTTTAAAACGCCCGAAAGTATGCTTGGTCCCTGGGTATTCGACACATTCGCAACTTCGCCGGGACATAAAGCGGAGCCAGACCAACAAGATTTAAATAAGGGTTAAATTGCCTGAATTAATGTTACGTTTTTGTTAGGAACCCTCGTTAACCATATTAAACATTGGCTTCATAAATTATTTAATGCATTTAAAGCATGCTTTAAATACAATTGAAATAGATACACTGTGGAAAACAATTTATAGATTTTAGGCATATGCTTTTGAAATGACATTAAAAGACTTGCTTAAAGACCTCAGCTCTTATCAAATATTAAGCAAAAGTCCATTTCATTTTAGCTTAGACCTAATGTAAATTTGTAGTTTTTTGTATTTTGTTTGTTTTTATTTGTATATTAAAGCAGAAGACTGCTTTTAAAAGCTCCCTCGACTTGACCCCACAGTCCTGATTACCCATTATCATCTTTTGGGCAAAAACGACGACGAACAAAAACTTGGATTGCTAATAGGAAAAATCAATGTCGAAATGTAAATTAAGGGGCCACCGCAAGGCCGTTTGAATAAATATATTCACAAATCATGCAATTTCCTGCCAACTTTGACTGAGTCTCCAGCAAGAAAAAAGGAACGTAAAAAAATAAATTCAATATAAACGCAAATTATTTTGCTGCTGTCCAGTGGGGGAAAAATCATAAAAAAAAGAAGCAGAGCTTTGGAAAAAGTGTATGCCATTTGTGGCTGTTTGCGTTTGGTTTTTATGTGCTGCCGGCCACGAATAAATCTGACAGTTTCCCGACGTGTTCGACACTTCCCTTTAAAGCCGCCTTACCTGCGAGTGTTGAGTCCGCTTAAAGCTGAATACCTTAGCTTTTTCCTGTAGAATTTAATTTCTTTAAAAAATAAGTATTTTCAACTCACCAAATCGTTGTTTTATGTCTGCCGCATGAGCTTCAATACTGTTTCAAAATAATTTGGTCCTCAGAAATACTACCATTCATTAAAGAAAATGTAATAATGAAAACAATAAGTTACCCTCATTTACTACCTCTATCTATTTTCCACCCTCGCCACCAGCCAGCGTTAAATAAAATTCATCATACGCCACGTAGCCGCCCCTGGCTGCACACGAGAAAAAACTTTCGTGCTCTGACCCGCATACGAAATTAGAGTCTGGCAGAAACCGAAAAGTTCCTCAAATCTTTGGTAGATTTAATTATGTTTAAATAGGCTTAACGAAACTTATCCATGAGGGTGTAGGAAGCCCAATAAAGGTTGAAGCTAATTGAAATTTAGGAAAAGGCAACATATTGTGTTATGTGACAAAATCCTTTATTAAATATAAATGACTGCTTTCTTTTGTGCCTGTTTAGAAAACATATAACAGAAATTAAATTAAAATTCCGACAAGGACATTGTGCTGACAGGTAAAAGTGGTTAGAATAAATACTGAGGTGCAAACCCCGTTAGAGAAGGTTCCACCACCCGTTGCGAAGATACAAGATAAAATAATGTACTAAACACAAGTGTTATTCAGCTTGACACAGACTGCATTTGAGTTTGCTCTTATCAGAGCTGCCGATTATTTCTCATCTAATCACATATATATTTATTTTTGTATTATTATTTTAAAAATATAATGTATAAAATTAAGGAAACATATTGATTAAAGGTAAACAGGAACATAAGTAAGAACTTAAGTATTACTTCCATTTGCAAGCAACAATGCAAATTGATACTCAATCAAACTACACCTATGAATATTTCCAACACTTGGCTTCTATGTCTCGTATTTATATAAATAACTGACATCACTATCCCCACATCTGGACAAAATGGCCGCCAGCCGCATTTCCGGCGTGTGTATATGCGCACGGAGGCATGTATTTGTGCACTTAGCCTGTTGCTCCTCGTTTCCTTTTTGATTTCATTTCTACTTTAGTATACCCACTTTTTCGCAGCTATTGTTTTTCCATTCGTTGGTTTT
The DNA here is from genome assembly GCA_018904565.1 of Drosophila tsacasi. NCBI lineage: Eukaryota > Metazoa > Arthropoda > Insecta > Diptera > Drosophilidae > Drosophila > Drosophila tsacasi. The sequence continues at coordinate 23,132 of JAEIHY010017303.1, read as the reverse complement.
TTCCTGCAAATTTCATTGAACCTTACTGCCAGATGCAATGGACCATAAAGGAGGAGGTGGACGATTGTCAGCAGACGGCAAAAAGGCCACAGTGACATCCAATCCGCTGTCGGAGTGGAAGTGGAAGAATGGCTATAATCCGACGGACCGTCTGTCAATCAAAACATCCTCGACGGACAGAGATGGACGTGAATGCTTTATGCAAAACCATTGGCAGTTTACAGAGTTTAAGTTACGAGTATTATGAATTTTATTGTAACTCCTGAATCAACTTTGGTTGATTCAAAGGTTGCCATCAATTGTCAGATTCGCTTGGCAATTATGTTATTGGTATTTCTTTTACGTAAAAACCAAGCAAATAAATTGTTTCATACTGAAGTGATTATAGGAATTTAGTTACATATTTTTTGATTTGGCTTAAATAAAGATATGAGAAAATAAATGTCTAGAATACGGAAAGCAAAGTTTTATAAAGGAAATTTTCTTGCATGGCCATTTTGGTTTTGAACACTGGGCTTCCACCAGTTTTCCTGGGTTTAATTTAAACTTGAGCTGTAATTTAATTGAGCTTTAATACCTATACCCATGAGGAACGATGAATAAAGTATGTGATTTTGTAGTGAAACTCATGAGGCTTGAGTTTCCTGTTAAACTTTAAAGTAATCAAAAAAAATGATAAAATATCAAGCAAGCATTGTTAATACACAAAATACAAAAGTCAGATGCATATATACATAAATGTGGACGATGTGCGATCGTAGAATAACTTGCATTTCAATCAGCATAGGCTCTTTAATTATTTTCTCTTTTATCTTCTTCTTCAGTAAGTATAATGAATTCTTATCAACTTATATAAGGTGTATATATACGTTTCACCATATCACAGCCTTGATTTTAAAAGTATACATCCAGCTGGGGTATGTGTTCTTTGCCTTCACAGCTGCGCTTTCCCTCATGTATGGAGCAAGTAGGGTAAGCGTTTCTTTTTCGCTTTCCGGTAATAATAGTGAGCCTGACTACCTTCTTTCACAGAAAATGCGCATCTACATCTGGGCATGGATCTGGCTTAATATTCCCGCAGTTCTCTGGGGCTTTGTAGTATCAATCAAGCGAATGGCAGACTCGCCTAATACTTATGTTTATGATACCATAGTGCTAACTTCCTCAGGTAATCTAATGAAAGCTTTAACTAGTCAAGAGTTTTGAGCTAATCAATTTACCTACCTAGTTTCCGTGGCACTTTGTGGATATGTTGTATTCCGTTTTGTTAGGCAATTAAGAATAGAAGAATTCTAATTTTTTTTTGTATTTTGAGGATTTCAGTTTAGAGTTCCTTTTACAAGTATCTTTGACAGAGAATTCTTTTCTAGCTAAATACAATTTTCAACTGGATTTGGTTCCTGATACTTGTATCTAAGCTACTATAGGTGCAATCGCATTCATTGTACAAATTCCCAAACTGATTTGCTCGTTCTTGTTTACTTGGGAGACGTCAGCAAATTTCTCAGAACATTCTTACTCGCTCAAATACATCAAATAATAAACTTTAATTTGCACTTGCATTTCTCCGGAACTTTTAAGTAAGTGATATGACATGGTAATGTAAAAAAACGAAGAACAAAAAAGTAATCTTTATTATAAAGTCAGCATTTATTTAAATACCTTAAGAAATAAAAAATTACAGAAGTCAAACAATCTATGCTTTATCATTTGTAGGAAGGCTAAGCAAGTATCCTCCCTATACATATTTCAGTCCTTTTTTAATTACTTTATTTTGACAAGTGCACTACGGATTTCTTATTGTGTTGAAAGGGAAGCAAAGCCTCTAATTGTTTTCTTCCTTTAAAAAAAACAAAAAACAAAAAAACAACAAATAAGCATTTTGTTTTCTGAAGGATACTTTGTTCTTACTTTTCGGCGTAATATATCTCGGGACATGACAGGCTCAAAGGAGACCCAGCCGCCTGGATGCTTCGGGCTATCCCCGATAAATAATCGTGTTGTTTTTCTTACATTTCGCGATTTTGCTTCTGGCAACTGACGCAATTTCCAAACAAGCAGTTTACTTATTCATGCAGTTGTTATTCGCGTTTTTCAAGACAAATGTGCGTTGGAATATTTAATGTGCTTATTATTTTCTGCATTGAGTCAAGCTCCGCGTGTTGGGCAACAAGTTGAGCGAGTTCAGTGCAACAGGCCCAGCAACATGTTGTTGATTGGCCCGAATGTAAACAGAGAACCTACCTCTCTCGGGGACTTTAAATTTCTCTTCTCCCTCTTTTAGACCCTGCAAAAATGGTTAGTACGAGTATGCGCATGACTAATACTTTGGGCCAAAAATTTATGACGTTTACCCCTTGGCAACGTCAACTGATAATGGTACAAGTGTGAAATGGGTGAATTATCTTCGCCTTGGAGAACCAGAATGCAAAGGCAATGCAATTTATTTTTGAAATAAAATTGAAATTATTTTAAATCCATAACAAAACAGAAAAAGATGTATATACTTACAGTTGCATTATTTTCTTTACGATATTTAATATTGCTTTATATCAGTTTTTTTTTAATTAATAGGTATCATTAAGAAATAAACCAAGAAAATTGCAGAGACACATTTAGCGTAAAAATTTCTACGTTTGAGTCGTAAATCCGAACAACAAATACTCATATATAAAAAGATAATACATCTGAAAAATAAAAATTGTAAGAGTATAGTTTTTATTTTAAAATATGTATACTTTATTATTTATTGCTTTTCGGTTGCATTCAATTCAGCATTCGCATAACTTTTACACAGATATAGTTTATAGTTAATGTAGACTTTAGTGTTTTAACGCTTTACAGATATCAAATGCATTACAAAGTATCAGCTTTAATTACGTTTAACAGTTCTTCGAATTGCTTGATTAGAGGGATGCTGGATTACGGTGAGGGAATCATCTTTGGGTATTGTTTCCTTTAGTTCGGGGACTTGAGCTTACATTTAACATAAACACCGTGACTCTCATTAATTTTAAATACATAGCGAAATGCATACAACTTAAAGTTCATTACTTCGATAATCATCTGTTTGAAAATGTTTAATATGTTAAACATAGGCAATGGCATTTGGAGCCAAACTAACGAATGACTGACTGGCCCAGTGACCTGACTTGGGTTTGACTCGAACTGCTCTTCATGTACACACATTTAATTAGCGTTGGGTATCAAAAATACTTTTCATGGCTTTTCATTAAACTTTAGTTACAAAAATAGTTACAATTTAATACATTTAACAAAAATACTTGACGATCGATCAATTGCATATTTTGGAAACTCTTGCTTGCATCCTTTTGGAACAAAAATGAACTCATTTACAAGGCATGTTGGGGAAAACAAAAAGCGTTTGTATGGGGTGTGTGTGTGTGTGTGCATCTGGTATCGTCCTTAGGCCCAATCCTTTTTAATCTCAAAGGTCCAGTCCCACTCCAGGTGTATATGCTTGTCGTCATCCGTAAAGACCGAACTGACCGAGTAGGTGCCGCGGGAGAACGTGCCGGAGGGAGCCTCCTCGGCGGGCGTCAGATAGAATTGAATCTCCTTCTTCGGGGGATAGGAGCCAACCATATGCTTCATTTTATCGACTAAATAAAGAGACGAAAATGATCTGGTTACTCGGAATATATATATTACAATTGGGGATTTCTGCCGCAATCTTACCCACAACTTAAACCCACGTAAAATAAATTATCCGAAATAAATGTTTGGCATTGGAGATAATAATAGGACATTAACACATTACGTTATTCTCAACACATGACTATCGTTAATATCGCAAATGTTAAAAAAAACAATATAAACAATACTACAAAACCCGTACAAAAATGTAGTGCCATTGAAACTAGCGCTCCCCATTACGATTTCAGCCTAGAATGTGACTACCCTCTTCAACCGACAATCACGAACTAAAGACAAAAGCTGCACATTTGCATGTTGTTAGCAACTGGAAAAGAGAAGTCTTAAAAGTGCTGGCACCGACCTGCTCGACACTACCTGATCTATGGAGGTCTTAATTAGGGATTGAGAGTAAAAGTTCGACATATCGTCGAAATAGCTCGAAAATATATTCAACTTTGATATATCGGAATTTTAAAATGTGATTAATATAGAATTTACTTTAAAATATTTATTATATAAATTAAATTAATAAATTTTAAACGTTTATTACCTTTCTTACGTTATCTTTGAACAAAAATTCAATTTATTTGCCTCATTTTTGGATTAATATATCAAACAGAATTTAGATTTATAGGTATTGAATTATACATCGACTTAAGGGCATGTTCTAGTTACGAATTTTTAAAAAATCTATTTTTTTTCTATTATTAAATAATAATAAATCAGAATACGCCATATAAAGGGTTTTGTAAAATTCGCATTCGTTCATGGGTAAACAAAGCCCGAAAGGTAGCCGCCTCTATACGTTTCGTGCTTTTCTGCTAAATTTAAACGCGTTTTCCCAAAAATCGCATTTTTTAAACATTCTGATATCACTTCTACCAGTAATTTGCATAGAATTGAACCAATTTTTTGCTCACTTCTTTATCAAACAATTCTCTATGCTTCTCCGAATACGATTTAAAATACGATTTTTTTAAATTTTTACACACTCCAAAAGGTGACAAAACATGGTCGAAAATGAAACTTTTTACAAAAATATTTATAAACAATTTTTTGTTTAAATCGTACTCGGAAAAGCATAGAAAACGTAAAACTAAACATAAAATTACATTTTTTTCATTTAAGGCAAGTTTAGTGGAAATTATTATACCAGAATAATGACCCCTACAATTTTGATGATCTCACTTTGACCCCATATTACCAACGAATCATTCACTAAACACACTTATAATTTCCCATAGTATTAAGTTTAAAGATGTACAAAAGTAATAAAAAAAAAAAAAATATCTCAATATCTTCTACAGTTTTCTCATAATTAATTTCTAAAAATAGGCTAAAATATCAATCTTGTAACTTGAACCTCCCCTTAAGAGTCAAATATAGATACAATATCGAATTGTTGATCATTTAATGTTAAAATTAAACCAAAAAGCTAATTTTTATTGTTCTCAAAATTAAATTAAATTAATTATATTTATATTAATATCAATATACAAATTAAAACTAAAGGGAATACTAACAATATCAAATACTGTACACACTTACCGTTCACACCCAAACGAGAAGTCTTTTGCACATACTTAAGGCCATGAACAATTTCACGCTGCACAATAAAATCAATGCGCACCTTGTACTGAACACCTTCTTTGATCACAAAAAGCTGCCAAGAATTTCGAAGTATTAATCAATGGCTGTGACAAAGGATTATTTGCTTTTAAATACCTGCTTTTTCAGCTGACTTAGGTCACCGGTAAGATCCAATTCCATATCATCTCGGCCCTCTACAACGAGTGCCAGTTTCTTCACAATCACCTTTCGGGGATCATTGGGTTCTTGCAAATTAAGCACAAATAATTGATTAAAATTATATTTTTAAATACAAAAGTTTACTCTTACCAACGACAATCTTTTCGGTCTGAGCTGCACCCAAAAGGGCCTCTTTGTAGCGCCTCAGGCTCTCGTCCTCCTGATCGGCGGCCATAATCTCCTCGATGGTCTTCTCCGGCGGCGCCTGGTAGTTGGCATCGTGCACATCCTCATCGTGATGGTCGGCGTGAGGCTTCGTCTCTGTTTCGGCCATGGCTTCCAACCTAGAACTGTCCAAGTGCTATTGTTTATTTATCAATCAATTACATTTAAATGTGAGGCACCGTCTTAATTGCTGTCGATGCTATTCTTCTTTATGTTGCTCGAGATTTTGTTTAGTATTTCTCACTCGCTTTCAGGCTCTCTTTGAGAAGCATATGGGTCGTAGGCATATTTTTAGGAGTGTGAGTAACACGTTGACGATAATGATATTGTTTTATATATGCATGTATGTAAGTATATACAACAGCCTCCATATAAAAGTGCGTGCGTTTCCATGCGCTACATTCGATAAACATTTTTTTTAATATTTCTATAAATACTGAACCACGCCAAGCCCGTTCTTTAAATTAATAAGGCTTGATTTGCCCTAAAATGTGAATTCCTTCTCTGTGTCTCTGGATGTAGGCTTACCGTCCGTCCTTAAAGGAGTTACCCCACTGTAGGAGCGATATTTTTTATAGAAGGAATATAAATAACTTAATTTTCATTAATTTGCGACGTTGTTAAAGGACCAATCAAATTTGTTTAGGCAACATAAAATCACACGGTTGTTACGCAGAGCCAGGTTTTGCTCGAGGAGCTTGACCAAATATAAAGCTATGCTGCGTGGCTTTTGGAAAACCACTTCGAAAAATTAAAAGAAGAACGCTTACACTTGCTAAAACAAAAGGTTAACGGCTTAAAACGCTCTTAGAATTATAGCGAATATATGATAATGATTAGTGCGCCTCACAAGCGATAAATGAAGCCTACTTAGTTAAGATGTAGGAATCGGAAGCCCCTAACTATTTTTAGATAGATTATTTTTCAAACCACATCCCCAATTAATGTTACTGCGCGATTTCAATAAGAAACATCCCAACGTTGATTAGCTTATCATTCTGTTAACATCGATTTCTTTTTTTGGCAACGGTAACTTTCGTGCTGCGACTAAGCGTTGGCCACTTCATATGCACGTTCAATAATATTGATTAAATTCCAATTATTAACGCATTGATGAACTGACGGGTTGATTGGCAGGCGGGGCGAATGGCGGCGGTGGGGAAAGGCGACTTGCAGCTGGCAAGAGTGGGAAAAAAAGGTCCAACCAAATACGGAGCCACTGTGGCGCAGATAAGGCAAGAGCATACGATAGACAGAGAGAGGGCGGATATCGGCATTGAATAATATTGAACAGAACGGGCGACAAACGCCCAAGCCCCGCTATCGCCCCACCCACCGAAGCCTTTATTATTATCTTGCTTTTGTTTTCCACTATCTAAATACACGTCGGTCGGCCGGTTGCCTTATGTCCATTTTCAACGATAATAATTCACAATCCTCCACATTTGGCTTTATATACACGGCCAGCACAAGCTATACACATGAAATTGAAATGTTATTACTTGACATCAGGTTGTTGCCAAATAATTAAAATGTATCTATATAGACGAATTTTAGGCAGACGGGTACACAGGAAAAACAATATCTATTCGGAAATATGGCTAATATAAGAATACGAAATACAGAAGTTGCGTAATCAGAATAAATCAAAATTATTACTCCAGTATTATGTATTTATAAATAAGAGAAACCCCATAAGATAACTCTGCCTATATTGTCTTTGGCTGCAGGGGAATTGATTGTTTTATATTTTTGAAATTTAAGCAGTGTATGTCTTAATTTGTATTAATTACCTCTCATTAATTAATTAATATAAATAAAACAAACAGCCAAGTGAAATTGCAAGTTAATTTATTTAAAAAAACCTTAATAATACCTTTAAAAAGTAAAGACCACATATTGAAATACATCCAACTTATATTTCCGTGTAGAAGCGGCAATAGCAAAAAAATAAAAATAGTGAAAGAAAAAAAGGAAAATAATAAACATTTCCCAGACTAACAACGAACGTTTGCCCAATAAATACAATCCGGATAATTAAGGTTGAGTGAGAAAAGGTAATTTCAAGAACAATCTGACCAAGAACTGAAATTTCGAATTCCAAACAAAAATTCGGGGAAGCGATACAGAACGAGAAAAGGAGAAGGAGGCGAAGAGAGCCGACCCCCCGTCAGAGTGTGGGGATAATTTAAGGAAATGAACGAACCATGCCAGTTTTTTTTTGGCTTGATAAAGAAATGTGCAAGAAGAATGTTAAGACCCCAGACGTACATATGTACGTTTGTATTGTGTGTATGAATCACGCACACCAACTCGCACACACACGCCCACACACTAAGGCCGGCACATGAATCGTCATTGTTTGCAAGTAAGATTTTTTGGGAGTGGTGCCTTGGGCCGTACAGATAACCAAATATTTGTTAATAATACTTAGCACCAGTACTATGCTTAAGTTCAAGTATTAATTACGCGGCATGCATGGGAACGTAGCACTCGCACACACTCTCACGATCCAGAAGCGACGCGCACTCACCTTTTAAATGTTCAAAGCTATATTCAAATTCAACAGTTTCAAAGAGTTTTCAAAGGAGTCACGTGGTCTGGCGAATACACGGATTCCTCTTTTCTATTTTATTTTTTATGGGTTTGTGGCTGACTAATTTTGAAACAAAGCAAAATACAACGAAAAACACTCGGCGAAACAAGAAAGAAATCTAGTGTTACCAGCTGCTGCAAGTCAGAGCTAACCGAACGATACCGGGAGACATAAAAAATACTAATTCTTTGGTGCGCTACAACAATGCCCGTTTAAATAAATATGATTATTTATTAATATAATTATAATATAGTAATATTTGTAAATCGTTGACCGTAGCTAATCAATTTTGTAAAATTGCATAAAACAAATCATTTTTGTTGACAATCCTTCGTACTTTTTTATTTGGGAGTCGCTGGTCACACTGATCAACAGCTGTTTATTACTTCATCGGTCAGTTTTTTTATGGAAATTTTGGAAAATGACACAGTACTTGAGTCAACTTAACACCGCCGATAAGCTGGCCGCCGAACCATGGCCCGAAGACGCCACTATCTACCAGGTGAGCTTCCGCCAAAAGCAACCCTTCTTGCTTAATAATATGACTCCCTAAACATCTGTATTAAAGCCATATGAGGCGGAACAGATTTTGCTGCCGGAGAACGCCAGTTGCCTGGCGGTGAAGGCCTACCTGAAGATGTGCAACCTGCCCTTCGGTATCCGATCCTGCGCAAACGCCGAGCACATGTCTCCGGGTGGAAGGATGACCAAGTTGCCATTTATCAGAGCTGGCGCGTTTATATTCGCCGAGTTCGAGCCGATCGTTAACTTTGTGGAACAAAAGGATATGGCCATTGGGAGCTGGCAGGACGAGGACGAGAAGGCTGACATGCGCACGTACGTGTCGTTGGTGGAGAACATCTTTACCATGGCCGAGCTGTACATCAGCTTTAAGAACGAGCGCGTATACAAGGAGGTGACTGCGCCAAGAAATGGAGTCGTCTTTCCCTGGCCTCTCAACCACATGCAGAACTATGGTAAGCGGAGAAACGCCCTGAAGCTGCTGAAGGTCTACCAGTGGGATGACCTGGACATCGAGAACGTCATCGAGAAGGTGGCGAAGTGCTGTGAGACGCTGGAGTATAAGCTCAAGGAGTTCCCCGATACACCCTTCTTCTACGGCGATCAACCCTGCGAGCTGGACGCCATCGCATTCGGACACCTCTTCAGCATCCTGACCACCAATCTGCCCAACATGGCGCTGGCCCAGACTGTGCAGAAGTTCAAACACCTTGTTGAGTTCTGTCGGTTCGTCGATGAGAAATACTTTCAGACCAGGTGCCTGCAAGATTAGTTTTAATGTTCTTATTTCGACAAAAATGTTGGTAAAGTGCCAAATTATAGATCGAATCATATTATCATTTCTATTGATGTTATTTGTTTTTTATTTGCAATTTGATTCAGTTAAAGCTTGTTAAAGTTGTTTAATAGAAACGTTTCCTAAACGGAAAAACTCCCATTTCCTGTGCTGTGTTTTGTAAGTTGTAGAAGTATCACTAAGCGTGCCTTCCTGATTTTTCGTGATGCTTTCGCTTCCAAAGGTCTCCAAAAGCTAATTTTAAATGAGCTAGGGCGGTTCACTGTTGTAGCTAAATTTTACTGTCATATTTCAAACAATCTAACAATGATTTTAAACATTCTACTTTCAGCAAATAATATGATAAATAACTTTTCGAGAATTTAAGTGTTTGGAATGTTTTTCAATGTTTTGGTATTCAACACGCTTTTTAGCACCGTATCCGAAAACTGTTTTAAAGCAGTGAGAGAGAGCAAGAAGCGAATAGCTTGGAACAGCTTGTCCTCGAGGCCTATTTCGAAGGGTGGTCTCCAGCTCAGGTTCGAAAATACTATATAACCTGTGACAGTTGCATGACGAGATGCAACGGTGGCCCAATTTGCCTTCGATGGTCCACTGCATCCTTATTTTTAATATAACTTTATTATCCCAGGTCTCTTTAATGCAAATTAATGAAATTGCCCAATTCCGAAAATATTGTATTTGCCTCTATCAACCCAATTAGGACTGTATTTGCTCTTTTATCTCCTGGATTCGACTTTTCCACGCATTATTGTTCATGGCGGGATCCATATTGAACGTGCGCCCCCTTAAATTATCTCCTAACGCCTGCAACTTTCTAGTATTTTCGTTTCAGTCCTACTGTCTGGTATTTAAAAAAAAAAATTAATTATTGGGGAAAGGTCACACAAGTGTAAACAGACGCAAAGTCAGCTGTAGGTGCCGCGGAAAGAAGGAACTTTGTAAAATATTGTAAAATTTTATTGATTCAATGAAAAGGAAGTACTTCTTGTGGACTCCTGAAGCCACAAAATGTTTCTTGGATGTCTGGGAGACCAATCGGAAGAGTCTTCGTGGGAAGCGAAGAAAGAACTTGGTCCAAACAGACATGGCTGAAGCCTTGAGTGATTTCGGTGTCACTCGTATTGAAATAAAAGCTAAACTGCAGGTTATGACCAAAAGATATCGGTATAAATCAATTTACTTTCCTTGGTACACACATTGGGATATATTCATTTATATTTCTTCCCTGCAGCAGTGAAGTCTTGCAGTTTTCCAAAACCGGAGTTTACCCGAAATGGGAGTATTTTCCCAGATTGCGGAACATTTTTGAACGCGATGACGGCGACTTTGTTACAGTTTTCGAGGAAACGGAAAATTCTGGTAAATATGACTACTTTTTTAACAACTGACGCTAATTTATGCTATGACCTAACACTTTTGACTAAATATATGTACATATATATGCAATTAGTCTGATAGTCTTGGGCTAGAAAAAAGAAAACTGGGTTAAAGGCAAAACTATGAAAAACTAAATAAACTCATTTAAGTTAAATACTTTAAAAAAATCTTTTTTTTACAGACAAAACCGTCGTCGGTTCAGATTACGAATCACCATCAAGGGAATTTCCCGAACCAGCCTCCAAACTCTTTAGACGTGATCTGGATACAAATGTGAAAGATCGTGATCATTATCATCACCATTTTCGGCGGGCTATAGGCGTAGAGGAAGAAAAACTGACCATTCAAAAGGAAACACTCACTGTAATGCGATCGATGACGAGGGATCTTTCTAATATGTATGCTACCTTTCGAGAGGTTTATAAAATGAGCCGGCCAAAACGCCCTTTATAGTTCAAATTAGATGTTAGTAGACAGTTGAATGCAGTCGCTGGGAATTTCTTTTTTTTATACCTTAAGTTTTAGAGTACATAGAAAAAAGGTACAGCTGAGTAAACCCGTTGACAAAAAACGATCTGTTATAAGGTCAAGCACTTACTTACACACAGATAAAAGCCATAAATATTTTTATTAGTTTATGTTATTATTTAATTTAGATTATTGTTATGAATGCAATGTACACAATTTTGCATGCAGTTCTTGCCAACATTTGATTTTCGCTACCGCAATCACACAAAAGAATCGGATGATACTCGCGGATACAGATACATATAAAAGCCTAACGACAATTTGTCCAGTTTAGCAGCCAGATTCAAGTCTTAGTTTCCGGCTGGCTGGCTGGTTGCCGGTATCGACGGTTCGTTATCCACCGCCGTAGCAATCGCGGGCGGTGGTACCGGTGGCGTGAACACGTGCACCATCTGCGGTGGCAACGGCGTTGGCTGCGTGGGGAACAGTCCGCCCATGGAGGGCTGCACCTGCGGATACGAGGGTACTGTCTGCGCGCCGGCTGGATAGGAGAGAACCGAAGGAGCCGACATGTAAGCTTGCTGCGGTGCAGAGAACATGGGCACAGCCGCTGGCGCTGCCGTGGCCTGTGGAAAGGGCAGCTGGGCCGCTGGTATGCCACCTACAGTTGCAATGTGTTGTGTATTCGGATCAAAAACACCTGGTATAAAGATGTTTGCTGGCGGCGGCAAAGGCTGAGCCGGAGCTGGTGCTTGAACCGGAGTTGCAGCCACGTCAGAGCCCACAGCTGCAGACGGAACGGGTGTGGCAGCGGGAATGGGCTCAGCAATATTGGCCTGGGTCTCCAATGCCGCGGTGAGAGCATCAGTGGCTTCATCCGGATTGAAGTAGGTCTTAAACAGGCTTTGGGCCGGTGGTTCTATGGTTGGTGGTCTGATCTCCGCGTTTGTCGACCCAAAAGTATTGGCCAGCGGAGGTATATAAGGCAGCGTTGGTGAGACAACAGCAGACCCAGCCGCTGTCGCAGACACCGGGCCACCAGCTGAAGGCACTCCGCCCGCGGTCAGTAGGGGAACTGAAGCCTCCGAGGCAGTGGGAACAGGGCCGACGCCGCCGCCAGGAACAGGAGCCGCCTGAACAGGGATTCGGTGCAGGTAACCAAAGCCAATGCCGCAGCCAAGAGCTCCCTCGCCGCCCCAAGCTGTGTTGGGCTTGATCGTTACTTCGCGGCAAGCGTCATCGTCCAAATTGTAGACGTACATCTTTAGCGGCTGCTGCTCGTGCGTCTCGATCAGCGTGAACAGATCGTCGTTCTCGTGGCGAATGGCATCCGCGCCGATCACATAGTCACTGTAGGCGCGCAGGCCGGCCAGCTCAGCCGGAGAGTTCGGATGCACCTCAAGAATATGCCACACGCTTTCGTTAGCGCCCTCGAAGGAACAGAACCGGATGCTGACGCCCAGCAGGCCCTGGCCGCCCCAACTGTTGCTGGGCGTGAGAGTCAGTTCGCGCACCGTCTGCGTCTTGCTGGAGTAAACGGTGAGGCGCACCGGCTTGTCGACGTTCTGGCGCAGCAACTCCTTTAGCATGTCATTGTCCTGGTCGAGACGGGTGCCGGCGATCGCCACTATAAAGTCAAAGAACGCCTCCAAACCGGCCTTCTGTCCGGGCGAGTTGTCCTGCACCTTGAGTACGTGATAGCCTGTGGAAGATGGAAGATGTGGAAGATAGCCATGTTTTCTATTTACATTGAGGGAACAGGTGTGGGTGTTTTCTTGTATTCTGATTGGACACCGAAAACAAGGTTTACGTGGTCCGGAAAATCGGCTATGGGGATATTTTACCTTCGGTGCCACCGCCGGGCACGTGGATGCTGTGGCTCGAGCCCATCGTTCGCTTGCGTCAACAATGTTTATTACTAAACCTGACTTTTGCGGCGTTGGAGTCCGTCTTAATTTTGTCAGCAAATAAATTCTGTTCTTCGTGGCAATTCTAGTAGGGTTGTTGATAATATATCAATATATCGATATTTTGTTTAAAGATGATATTTTTTTTCCCCCCAAATATGGAAATAGCGATATTTTTACTATATATTTTTTGTCAAGACAAATATATGAATTACAATACATGAAAGCCTGTGTATTCTTACTTTGATGAAAGACTTATCCAAATGGGCCTTTGGATCATTTTTTTGACCGCACTTGTGATGGAAAAACGTCCGAAAATATCGATGTCGATGGTCGTCGATACATCACCCATCGATACATCGATTTTTTTAGCATCTCTAGAGCGCGCCACAATACAAAATCGTGAATAAGTGGATGGCGCAAAAGGCAATTATGTAAAACTTTCTTTAGATTAGTTTTATTTTTAAATTCAATAATAAACTTTTTGTGTCCCTCACAGATTGAGCATTTGGTATTCATGATTCTGATGCAAACCCCGTGCAACGATTATTCTACAGCAAGGATGAGGAGGTGGACGATGAAGCGAGATCCGGGCGATGAGATGGAAGCAGGTGCACGGCGATGTTTTCCACTCGTCACCAATATCCTGCTCTTTTCGGCCTTGACAGTGGATTTATACTGAACGTGGCTCGATGCTCCTCACCCATCAATGGTTTCGAGGATTCTATATGCTCGCCTGAGTGGACAAATGTGGATCCAGCTAATCCGCTTTTACCGTCCCTGTGGCCGTTTCTGATCAACTTTATTCCTTTTGATGGCAGTGACTTACATCTGTCTTTTGTGATGCTCTTGCCATTAGAAGGCACGTCGTCGGACCCATTCTTCACGGTAAGACCTGTCAATCCCCGAGAAGAAATGATAACGGCCAGATAACGGTTATTGAAAAATTGGACAGCCCGAGACTGGACACCAGTCCTGAGATCCTTGGCCCAGTATCAGTGAGATGAATCGACAATTGGGATGGCTTCTCTTCCAGGGGGAAATGGAGACGCTTTGCAGCAGTTGCCGGAATGTTGTAGTTGCTGTTGCTGCTGCTTCTGATGTCAACTCCTACTACTTGAGTTCCCAATGCTGTTGTAGTTGTTGTAGAAGCTGGAGCTGCTGCTGTAGCCGCCAGACTGCCGAGTTGTTGTTAAAGCTGCTGTTGCAAATTGAGGGCTGCTACTGCTGGATTCCACAGAGTTTAGCAATGCTGTTGTAGATGTTGTAGAAGCTATTTCCGCTGCTGTCGCTGCATCCAAGTGGAAAGAACAGTCCTCCAGGACGTGCCTGGATTGTTATAGTTGTAGACTGAATTGAAATTCAAATACAACAGCGCGGTCTGAGTCCGTTGGAAAACTGGGCACCCGTCCGTGTGAGCCTTCCTGAAGAGGACGAACACCTGTGGGCACCCCGATAACTGCTCTCGTAAAATTATTAACTATGGATAACAACGTTCAATCTGCGAAATTTTTTTATATTGATAAAAAATAAATATCGTTACGATATTTTTAAAAGTATTGTTTTACCATACCAACAGTGCAGCAGCGCTATCCTTTTTAAAGCTAGGCCTAGCCGTGCAACACTTTTTAAAGATCTTGAAAGGTTTTTTCTTTATTCATGTTCTAAAAGCACAATTCAGGTTATTTAAGGATATTAAAGCTTTAAAAAACTTATGAAAAGGGATATTGAATAAAACCAAATCTCAACTTGAAAGAATGTACCATTTTATTGATTTCAATGTGAAAAGGTCGCGCCAAGTGAGTTATTTAATGCCATCAGCTATCCATGAATAGGTAATAAGTTAATTTTGTGCTTGCCCAGAAGTTTACTTCATTGCTGCTGCCACCTGCCACTGCTGCTGGTACTTGGCCACCGCCTCCCGGTGTTTCAGCATGTCCTTCTCCCTGCAATAGCGAAAAACCGAGACGGTCATCTTGGTCGAAAGTTTTCTAAACAGGAGGCACTCACATGTTTTCCAGCGTGTCGCTGGAGCTCTTAAGTTCTTTGGAGATGTATTCGATGCGCTTGCCGACGTTCTGACGGGACTCCTCCAGCTCCTGCTTCACCAAAACCGGGCCGAACAGCTTGTACACTTTGTTGTCCGGTCCCAGCAGGTTCAGTTCGTCCAGCACGCACTTGTTCTCGTTTAGCTGGCTCTCCAGCAGAGCCCGCTGCTTGACCATCTTGACGCAGGCTGGCGAGGACAAATAAAAAGCAGTTATAGCAAATACAACTAAATCCAATGAGCAGATGGTGTCCTCCAGTTTACTCACATTTTTGCAGGTTTTGGTATGACTCAACCTCGATTTGCATCTTTTTGTACAATGCTGCGCTGTTCTTGTCCATTTTTATTGATTTGCTGCAGGCGATCGCTCTGAATTTTAAGTAGTTTCGAGCAGTTGGTTTACCGGTTGTTAAAATTTTTAACAAATTTCGGGAAAATGCATGTGAGACCTGTGCAGTGTGGCAGTATCTATCGTTGCTAGTTTTCTTAAAATCGCTTGCAGATCTCGTTCTACGATTGTATTGTTTTACAATACTGAAATCAAACAGCTGTTGACATTCAATAAAGTTTTAACAACACACAAACAAATTCAAATGCATGAAATATTTGGTTGGATTTTAATTTGTAATATGGTTCAAGTAAATATTATCCCAGCATCACATTAAGCTTAAATCGGAGTTAATTACATATTGACCAAAACTTTTCTCATACTCCATTCAAGTAGTGTTGGTAAACGTATATAGTAGTTGAAGACGGCATGATACTTGCATTCTGCATGATAATTAACAATCACGAAAGTATGTACACAAAGTCTTCGCTGTGTTAACCAACAATTACGTGTATCTAAAAACATGCGGCAAGTGTTAGAGTAATGCAACTCAATCGCGGTATGAACTTTTTATAATCTAGTCCAGTTGTGTCAAAATATTCATTCGGCCAGAGGCCATCATGCAGTCGTAGCGTCTCACCGCGCCTGTAATAACGCTGAGACAAAAGCAAAAGATTTCGCGCCGAAAAGGAAGACGGCAAAAATACACAAAGCAGTGTGGAAAAAAAACAAAAGCCGACTCTAAATGGACTCTGAGACGGGGAAAATGTGTTTGAATTGATTGCAAACGTGGTTACAGTGCGTGCGCGCTTGTGCAAGCGGTAGTAATTGTGATCCGTCGACCGTCAACTGCCGCCGCCCCCACCCTCCTCTCGCCTACACACACACACAATGGCTCCAGCGAAAAAACGCGAGAAAGACAATAATGCAGATGGCGCTGCAACAAATGGCCTGAGTGGCATGTCCAACGGAGCGGCGGATGTCGCGACAACGGCCACTGCCGCTGCAACTGCAACTGCAGGTACTACTGTACCGCCGATGCCGGCCGAGGGACAGATCAAACTCAATGGACACCAGCAGGAGCAGGAACTCTTTTTGCAGGCGTTCGAAAGTGAGTAGGCAGACGGCATTACCTGGGTGTGGGTCGGCCGGGATTAACCCGCATCCCTTTTGTGCTCTTGTTCTGTTTTCAGAGCCCACTCAGATCTATCGCTACCTCCGCAATCGGCACGAGACAAATGTGAGTAGTAGACAGCGGTTCTTCACCTCGAAATCACATTAATGTTCTGTGTCCTTAGCCCATCTTCCTGAACCGCACGCTAAGCTATATGAAAGAGCGCATGTCGCGGAACAACAAGAAGCGAGCCAGCTTCCAGGTTGACTCCATGCTGGACAGCATCATTCAGAAGTCCGAGGCTGTAACCCAAAACTACCTGCACGTCATCTACGATTCCCTGCACGAGAAACTGAAGGCCGCCACGGCCGATGGCGGCGGCGACGACATGCTGCAGGAGCAGCTGCTCTGCGAGGCGGGGGAGTCGGTGTGCGTGGAGACGACGTTGTACAAGATAACTCGCAGCAAGCGCAAGGACAGCACTCTGGACTTCCAGGAGCTGCTCAGCAAGAGCTCGCAGATTGTGTACAATCCGAAGGATAGCATTGGGGAGCACGCTACCATCAGCATACCCTTGCAGGCGATGCGACCGATGGGGGAGCAGCACACGCTGTACAAGCTGCTCTTTCGAATCAAGGTGCTGGCGCCGAGCACGACGGGCAACGACGAGAATTCAGGTGAGTGTGAACCACTGCAGCGGGCTCTAAAATGGCTAATACACTTCTATATTCCGCGCAGAAACACCCCCGAACAAGAGGTCGCGTCGGAACGAGAAGATGTTTGGCTCGGAGCTGATTCTATACGAGAAATCCAGCGGCTTCATCACAGAGGGCGAGTACGAGGCGATGCTGCAGCCCTTGAACTCGTCCAGCATCAAGTCCTTCTCACCAAAGAAATGCACCTGGGAGACAATGCCCGACAGCTACATTCCGCTCTCGCTGACCTACGATGTCTACCAGCAGAGTCCCATGCTCAAGTTCCACTTGACGCTTTCCAATGAGCAGCTGCCGGAGGTTATTTCGGCGCCGGAACTGCAGCGCTATGTCCAGCCTCTGGATGCGGTGGCCGAGATGAATCACAACAACAACAACTACAGCAACAACAATAACTGCAGCGCCATGAAGAACGGTGGAAGCGGCGGCGGTGGAAGCAGCAGCCTGATAAAATCGACTCCGGAGCACATCCAGATCGTGTACAACTTCATGTACAGCAACAATACGCGCCAGCAGACCGAGTACACCCAGGAGCTGAACTGCCCGTGGTGCGGCCTGGACTGCCTGCGCCTCTACGCACTGCTGAAGCACCTGAAGCTGTGCCACGCCCGCTTCAACTTCACATATCAGCCGGCAGGCAGCGGGGCGCGCATCGACGTCACCATCAACGATGGCTACGACGGCTCGTATGCCGGTTCGCCGTACGACCTGGCCGGACCGTCCGGCTCCTCGTTTGCCCGAACATGCGGCCCCGTGCGACGCACCTCGGTCACCAGCCTGATGGTGTGTCGGCCCCGGCGCCAGAAGACCTGCCTCGACGAGTTCCTGGAGCTGGACGAGGACGAGATCAGCAACCAGCGCTCCTACATAACGGGCCACAACAGGTGAGCGGTCGTTGACTTGCAGAAGGCGCAAGGTATTAATCTCAACTCTCATTCTCGGTTGCAGACTCTATCACCACACAGAGACCTGCCTGCCAGTGCATCCCAAGGAGCTGGACATCGACTCGGAGGGCGAGAGCGATCCGTTGTGGCTGCGCCAGAAGACCATCCAGATGATCGACGAGTTCTCCGACGTCAACGAGGGCGAGAAGGAGCTGATGAAGCTGTGGAACTTGCACGTGATGCGCCACGGATTCGTTGGCGACTGCCAGCTACCGCTGGCCTGCGAGATGTTCCTCGACGCCAAAGGCCACGAGATTGTGCGCAAGAATCTCTACCGCAACTTCATCCTGCACATGTGCTCGCTGTTCGATTACGGCCTGATTGCGGCCGAGACGGTCTACAAAACGGTGCAGAAGCTGCAGGGGCTGCTGAGCAAGTATGGCGCCGGCCAGGAGCTGATGCAGCGTCAGCGCGAGGCCCAGCTCAAGTTCTGGCTGGACGTGGGAATGCATAAGAAGCAGGAGGATCCCAAGGCCCACAAATCACCCCAGAAGCCCGCTCCGTCGGCAGACACCTTGGCTACCTCCTCCCCCACTGCCACCGCCACCTCCACGTCCTCGAACAGTTCGGCAAGTTCGAGTGCCATGCAGCCGCCCAAGCGGATGCCGGCTCATCTGAAGCGGGCCAGTGCAGCCGCCGCCGCTGCCGCCGCCGCAGCATCTGCAGCTCAAGGCAAAGCCACCGAAAATGGAAACAACAGCAAGAACGTGGCCAAGAAGAGCGCCGACCAGCCGCTACCCACCCTGGCCAACACAAGGGAGCGACGCTCTGATCCGGGCGTAAAGCGCAGTGTCAGCGGAACCCGGCTCGGAGGAGCTCCAGAGTCGCGTACAGCCCCCACACCTGTCTCGAAGCGCAAGCTTAGCGCCAAAGGTAAGTGTTCCGTCATCTGGCAGGAACTGATAGTTGAGCATCCCAGCTTCATCTCCTCCTCCATCGTAGTCACTTTGTTTCGTCACTAACACGGCTTACTGCGGTCTCACGACTGCTTAATTTATTCACCATTATTATAGCAAGTTTAAAGCGGGTTACCTGGTTTATTTGATACTACTAACCCCGATAGTCCCAAGTGTGTTAATTAATGACAATTTTAAGGCAAGCAGGAACGAGGAGGTAATTCAATAAGGTATTAGGAGGTTCTAATGTTAAGGTTTGGAAACCCTTTAAAAGTGTGTCTAGGAATATGCACAGGAATATTGGAGAGCAATTTAGTTTTTCTCTGTTAGTTCGAACACCTTGCAGCTTCACCCAAATAATGTGTTCAATTAATAATAATAAATAAGTCGCGTAAAGTGCTTACATTTCAATTGAATTTTTGTTTTACCCCTTGGATATGATAATCGACTAAAATTTCATATCCAAAATATCGTAAATTGCGATATATCAGAACTTTAACTATTGATTTGATCGAAAAATGGTATCAAACCTAATTGTATTTTTTACTTAATATCTGTAAATCATGATCATATATAAGTGCATTAGCACACCTATAAATTATATATTCTTGATCAGCATCAACAGCCGAGTCGATCTAGCCATGTCCGTCTGACCGTCCGTTTTCGAAACGAAAATTCGAAAATTCATTATATTCATTATATTTTCATATAACTTGAGACATGGCCATTTTGTATTCGTCTACAATTTCGGTTTTAATGAAATCAAGATCGGACAACTATATTATATATGTAGCTGCCATGGCAAAGTTCAAGAAATGTATTGAAAACAAATTTTAATTTCGCTTTTTTTAACAATTTTGTATCTGCTTAGAGACATAGCCATAAAATATTATTTTAGAATTTCGGTTGTAATTTCATGCCAATCGTCACACAGCTGTCGTTAAATGTAGAGGAAAATACAAAACTGTGAATGTAAAACAATAAATTTAGAACTATAAATTTAAAACCTTAAGTTTAATATGAATAGGAAATTATTAAAAGCGAATTTTTATGATATGTATAAATGATTTATATGCAGTAGAATCCGGTTATAACGACTCCGGTTAGAGCGTTTGTCCGATTATTGCGACGAAAACTCGATGGCTTAATTGGTTCCCATACAAAGGTATTGTATGTAAAGTACTACCGGTTAGTGCAAGGGTATACAAACTTCGGTGTGCCGAAGTTAGCTTCCTTTCTTGTTTAACCGTATTTTATAAATGGAAGTAAAAGTGGAATCTGTTGTAAATTAATACAAAATCACGTCCTTAAATTATCTCTTCTGAATAACACCTTAAAAACCAATAGAAGATACTAATAAGCTTTTGCAAAAACTGAATAATCCTCAATTATTCAAATGCTTTTAATTTTTTGAATTATTTGATATAACTTTAATAAAACCAACAAGTGATTCAATCGGTACTTGCATCTCATATGTACATATGCCCACCACCTCCACCAAGCATCTATCCATCGTCATGAGTTCACAATGAAGGCCACCAAACACAAAAATCTTCAAAATTTGTATCGAAATTTATGTGACGCGACGTCCAACCTCGGATGTTGTTCTCTTTCTCTTTGTTTCGGATTTTCCCTGAATTCTCTTTCTTGCTCAATGTGAACGCGCGGTCCTTGGCAGATGATGTGGAGCAGGCGGCGGATGTGCCCGAAGTGGTGGCCCACAGCGATAACGCTGTTGATGTTCGTGTTGACGATGAACGTTATGGTGGTGATGTCGTTAGTCCCCTGGGCATTAGTGGCCTTGCAGTCCCAGTTGACGACAATTGTGTGGGCAGTTTGAATTGAAGAATAGTAACTTGCACCGAATATCCCCTTCGACCCCTATTAATCGCAATCCCTTTGGAAACTCATGCAGATAACACAGCTACGCTCACCAAGAGGCAGCGCTACAGCGACAGTGGCGCCGGCGCAGGAACCGGAACCGGAAATGGGACTGGAGCGAACCGCAACAAAAGCAATAACCACGCACTGCCAGCAACCAGCGACGTGAACAACAGCAGCAGCAGCAGCAGGAAGCGCCTGATCGCCCGACGCCGCTCCACCTCGGAGCGGACCAAGGCAAACGCATCATCGGGAGCTGGCGGGGGAGTCCGCACCAGGCTCTCGGTGCCGGCCAAATACGAGAGGCGCTGACGCAGGCGCCGTCGACGTCGCCGTTGCTGCTGCTGCTGCTCCTCCTCATCCTCACTCACCGCCTCCCATTGACCGCGCATCGCCAGGGCTTTATTTGTTTAATTTGTTCAATCGACCGGGAAGCTGAGAGACATGCCGCGCCAGGCAACGCCTTCACCCCTCTTCTTATAATTATTGCTATATTATATTATGTTGTTTTATATTTTAATGGATCTATTATTATGTTGGACATTTTTTAGTCTCGTCTCGGATTCGAAATTGACCTCTAAAACCCGTAGACCGTTGTTCGTTGTTTTCAATAAATTCCGAACACTCTTCAGTTAATTTCTAACATTTCTACGCCAGATACTTAAGAGTACAGAATAATACAGGGCTCAAGGCTAAACCGCTGCCGGGATAATCGATTCAAAACTAATTTGAATTATCTTGCTTATGCGAAGAACAAAAAGCATCAATTGTAATTAGTGCAGATTGTATACAAATATATATATATTAAGAGCCATAAGCAAGACTATTTTTAATGTGAAAGGCGTACTTGACAAGCAAAACATAATTCCAAATTCACAAATAAACAAACCAGCTATCACTAGAGCATACACCTAATTTTAAACATGCGTACATAATATAAAAATTTACTCGAAACACACAACAAGATCGCTGAATAAAGTATGCATATATATTTTTACAGTGCATTCCTATAATCGTTTAAGTATATTATCTATTGGGTGTCTTATACGTGGATCGGCTCTGTCTTTAAAAACAGCGCCGTAACCAGAAATATATGACAGGGGGGGGCTCAGAGGCGCCCGCATATATTTAATTATAAATTATATCTGAAAGTTTAAACAGGTTCTTTCATTAAATAATCGTTCCAATATTGCCTTCATAAGTACTACGGAAATAGTCGTGAGACTTGTTAAAATTTTAATTTTATCAAGTAAAAAAAAAATATAAAAAAAAAATGACTTGGAAAAATTCCTATTTCCGCATCCTAAAAGCATTTGACAGTGAATAAGAAAGAAGAGTTAAATTTTTTAATGAACATTCTACTCTTTAAGTGAGATTTAAAAAATGTGAAATGGTGAAGTATACTTATGAAAATAAATAATTGATAAAGAGTGCATACATTGAATATAAACTTTATTTCTAAAACTTTAACCATTGATCCTTGAAATGACATAACTTGACATACAAAAATTAATTAAAGATGTTTCCTAACAAATCACAGCAAACGTATTTAAAATTCGAAAGATTTGTCAAAATTTGAAGAATGAATGGGCTCAAAAAATTTCAGGGGGGTCCGCCCCCTCTGGTTACGGCGCTGTTTTAAAGCCATTGGATAAACCATAAATAAACTCAGAGATCGGAGTAAGTGTAATTCAATTGATTTTAATGGTTGAGGGAGAAAAAGTAAAATGAATGCCTAAATACAAAATTTCTTATACCAATTTTTGTTTATCACCTTAAGAAAATAAAACTTTTAGAAATCGACACCTGTAGATTCTGTGAGATGATGGAGCAAGAAACATTAGAACATATTCTATGTGAATGCCCCTCGCTAATCAGACGTCGACTTCAACATCTAGGAGGTGAACTT